>JAWZYV010003023.1:0-14946 GCA_038373885.1 Cheiracanthium punctorium
TCGAACTGGTGTAAATGATTGGAATAGCAGAAACAAGCAAATAAACTGCATAAAAATACACACCCACATCTCGACCTTACTGGGCCCCCTCATTCCCCAACCCGCAAGCATGACTTGTTTTCAATCCGAGCATGTCTCACGCATTGGATCACACCAAGACTCACTCATAAACACCTATTCCTGAGTGAGCCTGAGCCAGAGTGCACCTAATTGTCATACTCAACTCACCATTTGTCATCTTTCTAACCTCAATACACTCTTTTAGTAGATTTTACCCCCCTCTTCACCTACTACTACATCTCGCTTTGCTGCTGATGGGCCGGCGGGCGAAAGCGTTTTGTGGCAGAGGAGATCTACCAATACCGGTACTAACCCCCCGCCACACCGTAACCCCACACTGTAAGTTGTTCAGCCTTACCATTCGGCGTACCATCTTGTTTTAGCTCTGTATGAAGGGTCCCACCTCTTGTGTGACCTGGTATCTGGAATGGGAGCCCCATCCAGATGTCCTTGATGTTATTTTTATCTACTTTTATTTACCTTCCTACAATTTGTTTTTTAATCCCTTTTAAGACTTCACATAGTTTTTTTTATTAGCCTTTTCTTGTTGTTACACAACACCTTTGTTACCTGAAAGAAATCATGTTTTACTATCTACAGTAAATAGTCTTGGTGGCAGTATGTCCGTTTTTGGCAATGTGCATGAAACACAACTAACCAACCAACCAACCTATTAAAAAAACGCATAACAAAATTAACTGGCACTCTGTTCTGTTTCATAGATAACTCCCGTTCCTAAGATACTTTTTCATGCATCATTTTATAACATTTTGCATAAGGATTGCAATTAATTAAAATGTGATTTAACGTGCCAAGAATGCCAGTTCTCAAGGAACAGTTTGCAGCCTTTTCTAATCTAATTGCATTGGCTTCTGAAAAATCTAAAATATACAGCTCGCTGTAAGAAGCATTGCATGACTTTTCCCGATAGATGGGTGAAATTCTGTGGTGTACAGTACCCTGAATTTTGAAACAGTACGGACCATAACCTGGAGGAAGTAAATTGACACCAACTGATGCAAATGATAATGCATTATTATACTGTCGAATATTTTTGCCTAAAGTGTCTTGGTGTGTCATTTTTTTCCATTGAATAAATGATTTATTTCTTTAATAATAGAAATTTCAGATAATTTTATTTTTTTATTACAACAACACATACCGAAAAAACCCGAGGAATTCTTTTCACACGAAAAATATAAAGCGTTACAATAATCACATTTATTGTCTAAACCGCCCAAATTAGGCGGAGTTAAATTTGAAATATTTTCTCAAAGAGCACACTGGTACTGAATTTCAAATGGCTTCTGCAACTGCTCTACTCTGTTCTTTTCATTCTCTTCCAAAGAAGACGGAGGTCAATCAAAAATATTTTCAGAAACAGCAGATCGAAACTGAATTTTAACTGGCCGGTGCAACAGCTCTTGCTCTGTCCTTTTCTTTTTGCTGGCTTTATACCTTTTATTTCTTTCTTCCAGTTTTTGTTTAGTACCTTTCGTGACCAAAACGCTATAGTGGCCCGAATCTCCATTGCCCTGGTACTATAAATTTACTAATATTTTTTTCTAGTATGTATACCCAATTTTGTAACATCACTATTATGAGAGTTAAAAATTGTTATGAACACATTAAAAATTCTCGTTACCACATTTACTTGTACATAACACCCAACCCCCCGTATGACCCATTTGTTGACATTATCTGTTTATAATTTTGACCATCAGAAATCATAACGCCGTAAAAGCTATCTCCAACAATAAATGAATTGTATGAGCGCCAATTATCAACTATATGCTTAAAAAAAATTTTTCGTATTAGGAAGTGATTCTCTTAGTTTCCGTAAATGAATATCTAAAGTACCCTAAATAAACAATTTCCATCACCTTCTATCTTACGCACACTGTATAACTCATCTAAAGACATGGTTTACTTACCGCATACCTTACTCAAAATGATAAGTAATAAATATAAGATAATCCATTGTCAAAAAGCGTATTATGAAATTCCATTCACATGTCTAAAGATAGGCTTTATTTGGGTTACTCACTGGTCGGCGAGATTACGCGCATGGTAAAACAGTATAAAAATGGATTCATACATGCCGCGCCGCACCGCAACCATGCCTTACTGTTTCGCCGTTTTGGACCATTGGCTGTCCGCGCTGCTAGCTTGCGGTGCCGCAAGTAAATGCACCAATGAATGCACGACATTTTTATTTGTTGTTCTTCGGTGTACTTCTCTTTTGTTTCTTCTGTTGTGCTTTTAAAAGATTGTTTTATAGTGGATAATCGATTAATGTTAAGGAGAAATCAACTTATTTTAACATATTTATCTTTAAAACAATCGAACATCAGCCATCGTTCTGTCAGAAGCAGCATAATAACTTACCAAAGACATTTAAAGCAGTTCCAATTGCTGCCCAAATGTTCCTTTTTTTGTGGGTGTCTCGATATTCAATGTAGCTTTTGTTGTACAAACATTCGCTTTGTTGCAAAAATTCCAGCAATTTGAAATTGTCCATTTTGCAAATACAATAGACTACAAGTTATATACACACGTGCGTTCTGTCAACACTCAACAAAAATACTCTAGAAAAGCTCTTCTGTAATTGGCTGTAGCTGCCGTGTTGCTCCGCCACGTGATGTCATTGCGGCGTCTTAGCGGTGTGGTACGGCCAGTATGAATCGGTCTTTAATAATAATCTGTTTGAAGGTGAGTGTGTGTAAATATAGGTTTTATTCTGGTATTTTTAGAAAAAGCACATCGATACTGAACTTTAACAGGCTCGTGCAACAGCTCTTGGTCTATCCTTTTAATTTTATTTGCTTCATATGTTGATTCCTACTTTAAGCCTCCTAATCTCGTCAACCTAAGAAAATTACCGCACGTTTGCGAGCTGTCCAGGCCGAATTTCAACTCCAAAAGGGATTACAAGAAAATGAACTGGAAAAAATTAGCGATAAATGCATCAGTTAAGGAATTTCAAGACACTTAATTAATAAACACACATTTATTGCCAACTGAAAAATAAATAAATAAAAGTTATGTTGAGTTGATTCCTACTTTAGGACCCCATTCCGCCAAGTAGGTGATTAATGCATAGATGCTGTAACCTTGGCGATTTTCTGTGAATATATGGAAACCTTGTGAAAGCCGTCATTTTGAATTCCGGTACTTTGACTTAACTAAGTTATATGGCAGCGGCTGAAAGAAAGAAAATCTAGTGTTTAGATTTTAAATCGTTAGTTTCAGAATTCAAACGATTTCTTTTACCCTCTCCAGGGTACTTACGTATTATCCAATCAGTCATTCCCGGTAATTTATTTTTTCGGAAAATGCGCCGGCAAACTGTTGGCAATCATAATGACAGTTTTAGGGACATTCATCCATTTCAAGCACTATACCGTCCCACCATGTAAGTTGGGTAATGGTCCGACCACGGTCAAGTGCCTCCCTCAACAACTATGCCAAAAGTCGCCAAGCTTGGCGACTTTTGGTCTACATGTGTATGTATTTAACTCTCAAATCTGAAAAACTCTTAGTCGTAGAATGTTGAAATTTCATATATAAAAGAGAAAAATGCCAATTTTTCAGCCACGAGTAAGTTTTCAATGCTTAAATCTCATCTTGGAAATATCTCTTACGCTTAACAAGATATTGAAGTATCGCATTTCAGTTTCCTATACATTTAAATGAAGTGCATCAAGAATGTGTAAAGTTTAACAGCCATACAAGGAAATTGTGTAGTTCACATCAGGACTTTTTTTTTGATAGGAAATCGACTTTCTGAACTTTCTTGAATTAGCTTACAATTTAAAAAAGATTTTTGGCCACTAGAACTTTATAGAACTAGCTTACAGTTTTGAAATACAGATTTTTTTAAAAGCATGACCATAAGACATAAGATCGCTATAATAATTTTTAAAATAAAGTAAATTCCAAAAATTTTTTATTGAAATTATTCTACACAAAATATATCATACACACAAAATGTTTTTTCTTTTGTTGTATTGTTTTTTTGGGGGATAATGTTTTTACAAATCAAATGCAGTAATTTTTATTTTAATTGTTTTAACCATTAATTATTTATTTTCTAATGCTTGCAATTAACTTGGAAGTTTAATTTAAATACCCTTTGTCAGGAGTTATAATGGTCTGGGTAACTCTTCTTGTATAGCTCAATAGCTTGTCTTTTTAAATTACTACTAATTACCCCTTTTTTTTGTTGAGACTTTCTAAATAATTACCTTTTCTTTAAATTAATTCAGCCTTCGTTTGCCCTGTCTCCGAGGTGTAAATTTAATTATCATGTAAATTCTGTCGATTTTCTGCTGACTATTACGTTTCCCTCTCTCTTCAATAGCCTAACTCATTTCTTTCAATATCTCTTGTTCACGTCCGGTTTTTAATTATTTTTACTCACTTCTAATTTAAATTTTTAACTCCAAATTTTACCCAGGGTTGTCTCTGACGATTAGCCATCTCCCGATAAAATTTTAGGAAATTTAATAACGTTTTTAATGCCTTTTTGATCAATTAAGTTTTTTTTTTTCCCCATTTCAAGATGACCGTTCTTGCCTGCGTTTTCTTCTCGGGCCAAGTTCGTTTCTTTTCCCGCGTGTAGTAGCAAGGGGCAGAAAGCGTCCATTCTGAGAGCTGTCGTGGTGCTGCTAGGACGTGACTTTTCCGGTATCTCCTCGCGCATTAGAGGCCTAGCTCGGCATTTTTGTCGTCCCTTACAACAAGTTCATTATGTGAAGTTTTAGCACGTAGGCCAGAGGGCCTGATAAAACGTTTGATCATCAAAACAGCTAATTTTATTTTTTACAATGCTGGGTGAATAACCCATTTTTTTTTTTTCCTGGGGCAGCGAGCGAGTGAACCCCCATGAAGTAGTTTTCGACGCTGTTTTTGCGGCAGGTTGCGCCTCCTCCGACACCATTTTTTGAAGCAGCGCTTGACCCCTGCCCGGCCTCTCTGAAATTCCATGACTGTGTCCTCAGCCTGGCCCACGATCGAGTCATCTTAGCCTCATCGGGAGTTGCCTGAATGTCCTGCCGTACAATGTCCTCGGGAAATCTTCTTTGGACTCCAGCAGCAGATTCCGCGGTAAGATCGTTGCCTTTATTTCCATCTGCAAGGATTCCGGCCCACCCAGGAAGTTGATTCACTTCTCTCCTAACCACCATGTTCACCGTACCTAGTTGTAGAACCCTAAATTTTTATTAACTTTTCATCTTTAAAAAAAGGGGGGGGGAATTGAAGACAACTGTAAATGCTAAATTTTCTTTTTCTTCTTTGAGTACTATCCTGATGTATAACTTCCAGTAACGCCATGTTAAAATTTTTTTTGTTAAATGATAATTGTTGATGCTGTGTTTTTTCCTTACCTAGCTAATTTGGGAGGGTCATAAAATCTGTTTTATTTTCTTGCTTTGCCAATGCTAATCTCTGTAATTACTTGTTTGAGTTGTTCTGCATATCAATGAATTTGCTGCACCCTTTGGTGTCAAAATTGCAAAGTTCTCTTTTTATTTATTTTGTTAACTATTTAAGCTCATCTGATGGATTGTAAAAGTGGGGTTTCAAGTAACAGTTAAGGATTTTGTGTGGGATTTTCATTAGATGCCTTGTGTGGCTTGGAGAAGGTGGGGACTTGTTTGCCCAAATTTTTCTTTTCTTTTTGATAGGATAAAAAAAAAATTTTATGCTGCAGCAAAGCCTTTTAACTTAAGTTTTGGATCCAAATCGAGCTACTTTTGTCGTGACAATTTTAATTAAGCATTACCTTTTTTTTTTTTTACTTTTCAATTTCCAAGGGCTATTAATGGGAAACTAAAGCACTCTAATATCATTGTTTTTTTGTGCATTACTACCACGCGCTGTAATACCCCTGCGCAGTGTTTTACTTACTTTTATTTCTTGAAATACGTATGTCGTGAGGCCACTAGTTGTTTACCCCTATTATTGTTGAATAAAATTTGTATTTTGGTGATCTAATGCAATGTCTCTGTGTTTATTTTACCACACTTCTAACACACACTTCAGGCAAGGCTGAGAACTTTGGGTTATTTAACTAACTACTGCAGTCACAACACATGGTCAAATCTTAATTCTATTTTGGTAACTTGCTTAATTTGAAATCTAAATTTTAACCTTGCTAAACTATTTTTCACGGCAGTAGTGGCAAAATACTACACTTTGACTTTTGCAGCAGCGTTTTCAAACATCTTATTTTATGAGCAGCTCCTAGGGGAGAAAAAAGAAAATTTTTAGAACTTAATTTACACAAAGAATAGCAGATGCAGAATAAGTCTGCTTCATATGTTCTTTTCCACAATTTCCATATCGGGGATTTCCAACGATTTTATTACTTCAACTCCCTAGAAAACGATTTTTCTCCATATAGACTTACTTTTCCACCCAACACAACGGCATCTCGGAAAAATTTTTCTAAATGCACTCGCAAAGAAAGCAAAACTTTAGGTGAAAGAAATTTTTCATGTGTCCGGCAGTAGAACAGTTGGTTAAACTCGGTTGCCATTGGAACACCGAAAGGGAAGCAGTACCTGCTTGGCCAGTGCCTAGAAGGGTTAACTCCTTTCTCGACTGAGGCTGATGTAAACCGTGTATGCTGTAGGGAACTAATGCACGAAAAATGTGTTATGACTTCAATGTTTTGCATGTTCAATCCATATCTCTTTGGGGTACCAATCTCTTAGGTCATCTAGCTCTATTCTGAAATTGTTTCAAAATTTAGGAGGGGGACCCCGGATAAGTCGGTCTTCCCCTCACTGGGGATTAATAAAAAGGAAGCTGCCCAATTAAGGCCATTTTCGTTTTATATAAAAAATCTGGTCCCGCTCTGCAGTTGACCAGAGGGATTTCGAAGCAACAATAACAATTTTCATGTTCTGTGTTTGCAGAATTTACCATGATTCAAACTGCAGGGTGCAGAGAATGACCCCAAAGACAGGTTTTTCCATATCTCTTCTTTCTTCAACTTCTCTCGAGAAAGTTGGAAATTGAAATCCCTTACAATTTCATAACTCATGAAAGTCAAATTAGAGATTTCTTCCACAATCTCCATTTTTTCCATCCTCCGTCTTGATACCAAAGGCCAATATTAAATTGCACTCTTTTTCTGGGTTATAATGACAAAAATAGACTGAAAATATAGCACCTGCATCAGTTGATATCCCGAACTGAAACTTGTGGTCAATGATATGGCAAATGTCACTGGACACATAGCATTTTCCTTCTCTGTAGAGAGTTCATGTCCGGGCCACCAATGAAGGGGAAAGTGTGAGGCGAGAGCTGGGTTTGAACCCAGGGACTTATGGGTGGTAGAATGAGACGCAATCCAGCTCGGCCAAAAGGTACCCATTCGACCAGCCTTCAATTGCCGGGTGTTGTGTGCGCGGAGGTGATCGTGCGGCCACACACTAAAAATACTTGGAAAGACATTGAAAACTGTCTACTTTATAAGTTCTATGAACTTCTGCATCTAAAGAAACAGAACTAAACCACAAGTATCATCTGCTACGCAGTAATACTATCTAATTATACGCTAACGTATGCAGTACCAAAATCGACGGAGGAAGAGTATAGCTGCAGGTATGGTTATTTTCGACAAAGGCAAAGCCAACATAATTATCAGATTTTGAACCATCAGTGTATATTTCTTTATATTTTTTATATGTGTTTTGGTGATCTTGGAATAACTGTTGATAAATTTTTGGGTCTGTATCCTGTTTTGGTACCGTATCCTGCGGAGGTACGACGTCTGCAGTGTAGTCCATGGCGGAATTTCATGAGGGGAACAAGGAGAGACTTTGACATTTGCCAGTTGGGTACCAACGAGACTCCTACGCATTCTTAGTCCAAAGGGAGGAGTACATGAGGGGCGATTTCTGTACAGACGGTCCAGACGAGTGTCCAAAATAGAATAACGTAAATAAAAAAACCTTGTAAAAAACACACATAAGATGTTATAGGTAAGAGGATACGCACGTTTCAACCAAAAATTGTTTTGGCCTTCGTCAGTCCAAGCCCTTCGTTGCAAACATCTTATGTGTGTTTTTTACAAGGTTTTTTATTTACGTTATTGTTTAACACCAGTATTTTGAGTGTTTTTTCCGTTGTCCAAAATAGAGTCCTTCAATGGGTGGGATGTATGAGAAAGGATGTGAAAATAGTTGTTTAATGACAGCTTGTGGCGGATATGGGTGAGAGAAGGCTCATGACAAGTGATAAAAAGACTTTGTATGGGTGATGTTCTAAAAGCTCCAGAACAAATGCGTAGTGCGGTGTGATGCACTGTGTCAAGTTTTTTTATTGTTGACCTGCAAGCAGATCCATATATACCACAGGCGTAATCGATTTTGGAACGAATTACTGCACGGTAGATCCGCAACAGGGCGTCACGCTCCGCTCCCCAAGAAGTGTTGGTTAATACCTTTAGGATATTTAGGTCCTTTTCACACTTGTTGCGGATATATGAGATATGATATGCGAATGTCAGTTTCTTATCGAAGTATATCCCTAAAAATTTTGTGGAGTCACGTATTTCTAGTTTTGAGCTACCCACATAGAGCTCAGGATCGGGATGGATCCCACGGAAACGACAGAAGTGCATGTTGACAGTCTTTTCTGCTGAAATGTTAAATCCGTTTGTGGTACACCATTTTAGGATGCGATTGATGGTGTTTTGGAGCTGACGCTCAATGTAACGCATGTCCTTTCCTTGACAAGAAATTTGAAGGTCATCAACGTATAGGCTTCCGTGCACAGATGGAGGTAGTTGATTGAGAATGTTATTGATTTTTATTGAAAAGAGGGTAACACTTAAGACTGATCCCTGAGGGACGCCCTCTTCTTGAACGAAACTATTAGATTGAATGCCATTTATTTGTACTCTGAAATTTCGAAGTGAAACGAAGTTCTGGATAAAGATTGGAAGGTTGCCACGGAAGCCTAGATTATGGAGATCCCGGAGGATACCATATCTCCAGGTCTTGTCGTATGCCTTTTCTATGTCAAAGAAAATAGATATTAAGTGGTTCCGTCGTAAGAAAGCGTTACGAATTTGAGTTTCTAGATATAGTATGTTGTCAACAGTTGATCTGCCCCTGCGGAAGCCACTTTGGTAGGGGTGTATATGGCTCTCTGTTTCTAAAACGTAAACTAAGCGTGCATTGATCATTTTCTCCAGCAGTTTGCAAAGGCAACTAGTAAGGGCTATGGGTCTGTAGTTATTAGGATTGGAAGTGTCTTTTCCGGGTTTTGGAAAGGGTATGACTATGGCGTTTCTCCAGGAGGAAGGAAAGGTATGTTCGTTCCAGATTCTATTAAAAAGCTGTAGTAGATTTGTAAGGGAATCGTGAGAAAGGTGTTTTAGCATTTCATACGTGATACCATCAGGACCAGGAGAAGTGTTCGGTAGCTGTCTGAGTTGATTGGTGAGTTCATGGATTGTAAAGATACTATTGTAAGAGAGCTGCGAGGAGGTTTTAAAATTTAGTTTTTGCCGTTCAGATTGCAGTTTATGGGTATAAAAGGTATTTGAGTAAGAGGTATTGCAAGAGGATAGAGCCAAAGTTTCGCCGATGGTATTTGCAATGTCTGTGGTATCAGAGATGAATTTTTTATTGATGGAAAGGCAGGTTATGGTATGGTTGTTGTATATTCCCATAGCTCTTTTTGTTTTGGTCCATAGCTCCTTACTAGAAATTGATGTAGTAATGCTGGAGACATATTGCATCCATGATTCCTTTTGGGATTGCCGCCTCACCCTGCGGGCGACTGCTTTTGCTTTTTTAAAAGCTATAAGATTTTCTGTTGTGGGGAATCGGCGGAAGGTACCCCAGGCTTTCTGCTGCTGCTTTTTTGTCAGGGTGCATGCCTCGTTCCACCACGGTTTTTTATTTCTGCGACAGCTTGTGCCCGATTTCGGAATACTATGGTCTGCTGCCTTAATAATGGTGGTAGTTATTGTTTCAACGACCTCATCAATGGTGCCTTCTATGATATTTCGTGATATTGTTGACAGTGAGGTGAAAGCCTGCCAATCTGCTTTGTCAAGAATGTATCTGGGTATTTTTGAAGTTTGGTTTGGATTATGATACAAAGGTGAGAGAATGATCGGAAAATGGTACAGGTACAGATTTTGGTAATTCAGTTTGGGTTGCTATTGTTTTGGTTGATTTTGTTGCAGCTGCATAAGATAAACCAGGTTTTGGTGTCCGGCTTTCTATTAACTTACGGGCTTCGGGATATGAGATTCTTTGAGAGGCACGTAGGGACTGGATTTCTTTTTCAAACGCCCATTTCGGGCAAGATCTGGAGTATGAAGGATGTTCTTCTTTACAATTTACACATTTTGGAGCTGCAGACCAGGTCTCACTGTCGTGGTCAGAAGCACCACAACGCGCACAGGCAGGTGACCCACGACAGGCGGTTTTAGTATGGCCGAACTTTTGGCACTGGAAGCAACGGATGGGATTTGGTATATATGGTCTGACAGGACATAATAGGTAGCCGGCTTTAATATGAGATGGAATAGTGGGAGACTGAAAAGTATTGATTATTTGATTATTGCGCCGAATAGTGATTCGACGCACAGCACATTCTTTTTCATCTCTTAGGTTTAAGTATTTCAGCTTCAGTGCAAAAGGTGGGGTTCTGATACGACTCCTCAGGAGATGTTTAGGGAGATGTGAGGTGTCACTGTAACAGTTTTTAGGCCAAGGTTTTTTATTTTCATTATTTTGCAAGCTTGTCTATTGTTGGATACTTCTACTAATAGGTCTCCAGATCTTAATTTTTTAACTTTTTTGACTTCTCCTACATTGTCAGTGATACATTTGTGAATTAAAAATGGCGATGTTTCATTAAGGTTATCTTCAGCAGAGTGGATAATGAAGAATCGGGCATTCATGTGTGCAAATTGTGTATCGGTGTGTTCATTAGCGGTTGACAGCGGAACGTTGACGATTGATGAAGAATTTTTCATATCCATGTTGGGGAAAATTGAGATTCGGACCCGACCGCACCACCCACCACGGAGCCCAACGAGGGGATGTGCAATTGCACACCAGTGCTAGTCGGGTCTATACGCTCACAGTACATCCCTCAGGCAGCGTCCACCCTTAACGACGTGCCCAGTAGATGTCCGATTGCTTGATCCCTAGCAGTTGATCGAAATCAGTACCACCAGCCGATTGATACACAGGGGAACGCTGTGTACCTCCCGTTTACCCGAAGCCGAGGACAAAGCAATGTGTTGGAGAAAGTACCCCTCAATTACCAGGATCCCCATTTCCGGGGACACGGGTCTCCACGCACGGCAAACACGTGGGCAGTTTAACCGCCAATAGAAGCTGACGGCACAGAGCGACCGCAGCTTCTAAAGGAGGGCCCTCACCTCCAAGGAGGAAACTACGCCGAGGGGGAAAGTGAAGGATAAAGTTGAGGAGAGGGGAGGGTAGAGGAAAGAGAAGCAAAGGATCGCTGGGGCCCCAGGATTGCGACACCCGTGAAAACCTAAAGAAGGTCTTCCCCCTGAGGGGCGTTAAGGGTGGATGCTGCTTAAGGGATGTACTGTGCGTGTATAGACCCGACTAGCACTGGTGCATGTACATGCATCCCCTTGATGGGCTCCGTGGTGTGCGGTGCGGTCGGGTCCGAATGTCCAATCCCCAATATGGATTCGACACTTTCTTTATGAAATGTCAACGTTCCGAACTCTCTTACTCAGGGAGCTATTACCGCAAAATTCTTTTTCGTAAAATGTCAGGACGGAAACTTTAACCAAACATCCCCGTTTCTAATCCATAAAACCATACTTGCTAATGTTGGAGAAGTTGCAAAAATTAAAAAAATACTCTCTGGCGACATCTTGATAGAAGTAACTAATAACAAACAGGCAAACAATATTATGCAATTAAAAACTATCGGCCTTACACCTGTCACTGTATCACCTCATAGGACACTTAATTCATCAAGAGGCGTCATATCCGAACTTGACCAATTACACTGCTCCGAGGCTGAAATTCTTGAAATTCTGAAATCCCAAAATGTTTGTGCAGTTCGCAGAATCTCTATCCGACGCAATAACCAAACACTGGACACCAAACATATAATTCTGACTTTCCAATCATCGAAACTACCTGCCCATATCAAAGCAGGATATCTCTCATGTGCCGTTAGACCCTACATACCCAATCCTACTCTATGCTTTCAATGTCAAAAGTTCAGCCATACCAAACCTTCCTGTCGTGGTTCCCCAACCTGTGCTCGTTGTGGGTTCTCCGGCCACGACAGTGAAACCTGCTCTAATCCACCCAAATGTGTGAACTGCAAACAAGATCATCTTTCATATTCCCGCTCATGCCCGAAATGGTCGTATGAAAAAGAAATCCAGTCCTTGCGTGCCACACAAGGACTGTCATATCCAGAAGCTCGTAAAGTACTGAACTCCCGTACACCCAAACCCAGTCAGTCTTATGCTGAAGCAGTCAAATCTGTTAAATCAATTGCCATACAAACCGAGCTAGCAACATCTGTGCCTGTCTCTATAACTTCTTCCACTACTAAAACTAAACCTCTTCTGAACTTCTACCCCAAAATAATTCTTCCATAGCTCTACAAAAAAGCACATCCAAGAAGAAGTCTCAAAGCAACAACTCCACTCAAAATAGACCTATAATCAAAAAATCTGCTGCCCATAAGGCAAAATACAGTAAGTCCAGACTTAAAAATATCCTTCCACAAAAGCCCATTGATGACTCAATACTGCATTTAGATCCTACCGACTCTGACATTTCAGACAATGTCATGGATGATTATGACATCCCTAGTACCCCACTTACACCTACGGGGACTAAAAGCAAGCTCTCAATCATCCCTAACATCACTTGACCATGGCTTTGCTGCTTTCTTGGAACTGCCACGGTTTTCAAAATAAAATTGATGACTTCAAAACCCTAATTTATGATTATAACCCTGCCTGTCTTGCCCTTCAGGAAACTTATCTGAAAACCAATAAACAAACACACATTTTTAATTATACCATCCTTAGAAAAGACTATGAGCTGGGAGAAAGGGCCTCCGGTGGAGTTGCCCTTTTGATAAATAATCAATATCAGTATTATAGTCTCAATCTCAATAGAACTTTACAGGCTGTTGCCTCTCGGATCCATCTCAAACATCTTACTACTATCTGCAGTATTTATCTACCCCCGAATGAAACCATCTGCCAAACCTCTCTCAATAGTCTTATCCAACAACTTACTCCTCCTTCCTCCTCCTGGGGGACATGAACGGTCATAGCCCCGTATGGGGCAGCACAGACACAAGCAATAGAGGCCAATTTATTGAACAGCTGTTAACCGACTTTTCTCTTTGCATTATGAATAACGGGGATAATACCTACTTCCACTAAACTACTAAATCCTTCCATGCCATAGATCTAGCTATTTGTTCTCCATCTATCCACCCACTGTATAACTTTTCAGTCTCCAGTGACTTACATAAAAGTGATCACTTTCCGATTTTTCTTTCACCACTTTACTACAATCCGAAAGGCACCTTTACCACACCTAGATACATTTATGGTAAGGCAGATTGGCCTGCCTTTACAGCACTATCCAAAATCACCTCAAACATTCTTGAAGGCACTATTCAAGAGGTCGTGGTTAAAGGCACTTCGGTCATTATTAAAGCAGCTGATGCCAATATTCCAAAATCGGGCATGACACTTCGGCGCAGTAAAAAACCGTGGTGGAACGAAACCTGTACTTTAGCAAAAAAAAAAAAAAACAGCAGCAGAAAGCCTGGAGTGTTTTCCGGCGGTACCCTACCACCGAAAACCTCGTTCTTTTTAAAAAAGCTAAAGCTTATGCCAGGAAAATAAGGCGGCAATATCAAAAACAATCTTGGGTGAAATACTTCTCTAGCATAACACCCACCACTACTAGTAAGGAGCTATGGTTGAAAACAAAAAAAGCCATGGGAATCTATAATAACCCTTCAATATCCTGTCTGTCCATTAATAATAATATAATATCTGATACAAAAGAAATAGCAAATAACATCGGTCAGACTCTTGCTTCTATATCATGCAGTACTTCCTTCTCAAACCCTTTTTTCTCATACAAACAAGAATGTGAAGGAAAAAAAATAAAATTTAAAACCTCCTCACACTTTCCTCCAGATTGAAAAACATCCCACCACAACGGCCCATTGACGATACTATCCTCCGCTTGTCTCCAACGGACTCTGACATTACGGACAGTGCAATGGATGATGATCTCAACCCTAGTACCCCACCTTAACCTACCGGGATTAACAGCAAAATCTCCATTCTCCCTAATCCAACCTGATAATGGCTACTGCTTTCATGGAACTGCCACGGTTTTGTAAATAAAAACGATGCTTTCATGGAACTGCCACGGTTTTGTAAATAAAAACGACGACCTGAAAACTCTAATCTACGATCATAATCCTGCCTGTTTAGCCCTTCAAGAAACATTTCTCAAAAACAACAGACCTACCAAAATCCGCAACTATACAATTAATTATTCGCAAAGACTATGAGCATAATGACAGGGCCTCCGGTGGAGTCGCCCTACTAATTAATAATGATTATGCCTCTCAAACTGTCAATTTCAACGCCAATTTGCAAGCAGTTGCCGCACGGATCCATCTTAAACAGCTCACAACAGTATTGTTACGAATTTTCGGGGCAACCCGCTGCTCTGGGGCTTAGAATGGTTTAAAATTCGTATTCTACGCTCCAAATAGATAAATTTTGCTTTTTGTTGCATCAAAATCGGCCAATTAGAACCGGAGATACGGAGGTTTCGCTTTCCCATATGTTTTTCT
>JAWZYV010003024.1:0-19011 GCA_038373885.1 Cheiracanthium punctorium
TTCACGATTGATGAAAGTAGGTTTGCAGCTTTATTTTTAACATTTTTTAATTCATCCAGAAGTCAAAAAATGATTTCATTGCATGAAATCATGCTATGATTTCATGCTCTGATTGTCATGCTATGATTTCATGCTCTGTAATGTCTACATCTTAGTATACTCCCATTGTTTTTTTTTTATTTGAATTTTCATTGGATTTATTAGGCAAGTTCCTGTAATATTTTGTCCATTCTGGCAGTTTCTTTTTTTACTTTCCCTAAAATCATGATCTTATTATTCATTTTAGGTTCACCATCCATCAGCCCTTGGATTTGAAGTAGGCCAAGAAATAAAAGTCAAATACTTTGGTAGAGATCCTGCTACAGGAAGCATGATTCTATCGAGGAAGGTTTTATATTAAATTGTAAAATCGTCAGAACTTTTTATGCGTGTATATAGTATTTATAAAATATTTTTTGAGAACTACATAGTATGCTTTCTTTTACATTTAATTTACATACAGCATTACGACAGCAAAAAATAACTATCCAAAATAATATATAAATATAAGATACAGGGTGTCCCCAAAACAAGTACTAGTTAGTGGAGTTGCAGCTGTTCCGTTGCAGATGGTGCAGAGTGTATGCTAATTTCATTCTGAGACCTAGGCATGTAATTGTTGTTGTTGTGGGTTTTTCTTTAGGCTTTGACTACAATCTAGAAGATGGTCTTATACCCCTGAATATCCATTTAACATTTATTTTATTCCAAATAACATTTATTAGCCCTAAGGCATTAAAGCTTTATTTTCGGTCTTGTTACCGTACTTTGCTCTTAAATAATTCTTTTAAGCTTAAATGCAAACAGAAAACAAGTTTCAGTTCACATTTATTTGATTCTAAAAGTTACCTTTAAAAATCTTTTATTTGCCGTAGTTCAATATTGGCCAATTAATTCAAAGCATTAATTTAGTCTGTAATGCGTTAAAACATCTCTTAAAAGTTTTTAACCTCATTGGTTTTCTCAAATGTGAACAATTGCTAACACACTTTCCTTTTGCGTTATGCAAATTAACTTTACTTTTGCGTTATGCAGTTTGAAGCCAATCTTCCAGTGTCGCCATGTGCCTCGCACGTGCCGTCTTTCTCCCAGTATGGATGTCCGTGAAATAGCTTACTTCGCGGGTCCTGGCTAAGATTTAAATACTCTAGCTTTGATGCCTGTCTTGCTTGCTTAACTCTTTTTCTTTTAGCATATTAGTTTGATGATGTAAAGATACTGTAATCGCCGGCTCAACTGAGCACTTAGCCTTTTTTAAAAGGGATACTTTGACTTGTAACAGAGAATGTTACTGTAAGTTCTGTTTTACTTACTCTGTTGCTTTTTCCCAAACTGTAGCCGGATGAATGACTTTTAAGTGTCAAGAAGATTGAAATAAAACTGTTTTTTATCTTATTTAAATATTTCTAATCATTTTTACAATTTTTACACTGTCTTACATATTGAGCAAGCGTTTAAACTGCTTCCATTGCGTGTGTATATTCTGCTGAAATGTTTTATTTAGTTTTAGAAGTTAGTATTGAAGGACTTGAGTGAAATTAGTAGAGACTTTAAAATTTTATTCAGGCTTTCCTCACTTGCCCGTTCGGTCTGACTATCAGCATTTATTTACAAACAGGACAATAATGGGACAAACACAAACATCCATGCCTGTAGCAGGATTCAAACCCAGACCCAGAGGCTTGGTAGTAGGACGCGCTAGCCACTACACTGCCTGGGTGGCCGTCATGCAATTATAATAAATGGGAGACATTTTGTTAATATTTTCATGAAATTGCCAACCACTGTTGCTGTATCCAATATCACTACCTGTCTATAAGATTTTGTACTAGCATAATAGAATGTTCCTAAAGAAATTCCTGAATTACTTATTTGCTTCCCACAAGAATTTTTTTTAATTACTCTGTTCATTTTCTAAATTTATTTTTTAAAATCAGGTTCTGCTTTCTGAGACAGTGTAGATGATTTATACCTATTATATATGTAGATTATAAAATATGTTCCAATACATGCAAGTGGCGTTAAAATTTTTGTATGAAACATAAAAAGTAATGAAAACAATGTATTGCTCAAGATGTACTAAAGTCCCATGTTTGTCAGCAAATATTAACAAATGTGTAGATTTTTATGAGTTCAGAAAATTTTAGCATTTCATTCAATCCACATGAAAATATTTTTTTTTAAAAACTTGATAATTATAAATTATGCCTACCTGTGTGAAATCATAATATCCATAGGATGCTTAGTTTTCTTTTATAGGTGGTGTTGTTCCTATGCACAAGTAAGCTTTTAAAAAATTGCAATAGTTACATAATTGATTACAAGTCATTAATATTAAAAAGCTAAAAGTACACAAATCCTTTAAAAAAGCACTTTCAGTGACTCATCCACCATCCTTAGCTGTTTTATCAGTTAATATGAAAAGATTTTTGCTACTTTGTGACTTCATTTTAACGAGGTTCGACTCTGTATATACAAGGTCCCATAACTATTGGTACAAAATTTAAGTGGAGATAGGATACATAATAACGAATCGGAATCATATAAGAATGTGGGGTCAAAAGCACCGTTTTCAATTACCTGATAATAATCTCTTTGGGAGAATTGTTCAATTAATTTCTTAACCAAGTTTTATTCATGAGAAACGAAATAGAATTTTTTGTCACATGTTTTCTGTAGAAGATTAGTTTTTTCCAAACAATGGTGATGAAGATCATTATTATTTCAGCACTTGTTCCAAAGTAATTATTGACAGCTACATGAAGATGTTTCCAACCCCACTTAAAAATCAATTGTTCACGTAAAAATCAATTGTTAGTTAATATTTTTGAAATTTATGTTGTTTAGATTCTTAACCCTAAATTCTTGTAACAAATATCCAAATTTTATTAGTGTATTCGGTTAGAAAATGCAAATTCACAGCCATCAATTCTTAGATAATTTTCTTGAAATTAAAACGTTGTTTAGATTCTTAACAGTAAAGTAAGTTGGTTTTTATATAAAAATTATGGGACTGGTTTTTTTTGATTTGACGCATGATAAAGCTGTCATTGAAAATGTATGTTTTATGTTAAAGTAATAAAGGCTTTATTTAAATCCCAGAAATTGGTTTGCTGTTTTTTTCTTGAGGAAGCAAAAAACCCTTACTTTAACCCTAAATTATTTTAACAAATATTCCAAATTTTATTAGTGTCTCCAGTTGGAAAATATGTTTGGAAATGCAATTTCGATGCCAGTTTTTTTCCTTGGCACCGTCAAAAACAGCATTTCTGGCACCAAAATCAAGGTAGGATGTATATTGAAAGTCCACCATTCATTTTTCTTAACTCATTGAGAACCAACGCACAGAGAAAAAAAAATCGTGCAATCAAATGCTCTAAAACAGAGCATCACAATAAGCCCGCAAATTTTTAGCAGCTAAGCCTAATTTTACAGAAAAGATCATGTAAAATCAGCATTTCAGTATAATGACTCAAAATTTTCAAGTTTTAAAGAACGTTACCTTTTGGCTCCATCTAGTAGTATTGAAAAGTATAAAAAGATCGGTAAATTTTCAAATGTCTCATCAGCGACGCTGGGCTATTTAAGAGTGGAATTGTTGTGTTGCACATACGGGATACTGGTTGTGAACAGGGTTAAGTGGTACTAAAAATTGAACTTTTTTAGCAAATTACTGCAGCTTTGGCACTTAAAATCTCGAGGAGAGAGTTGAGAGGTTGTGCACTAGATATATAGATAATATATAGATTTTTGTTCCTTCTTGTGCATGTTTTTGTTTTCCCTCAGGTTGCTTTTAAGGATATTTACTTAATTTTATTTCAGTTCTTGTTGATTTATTTACTCAATTTACTGTAGTTTCATTTCTGAAAATGATATTTATTAAAAATTATAGGAATAGAATCATTTGTCTATTAATAAAATCCTACAAAATGCTAAGCAGATATTTGTACTTTTTTTTAAATCTTAAAAAGGTAATCCTAGTAGAACTAGTGTACTTTTCATGTCTGCAAAACTAAAAATATTATGCTCAATGGTAAGATTTTCTTTTTTCCCTGAAAGTCATAAAAAGCACATTTTTTATTTCAGTGTACACTTTATAATTAATCAAACTGAATTTTTTTAGATAGTGACGCAAATATTTTACTTTGTGTACCAAAACCGTATGGCAGATACATTCTATAGTACTCAGGCATGAAAACAGCTGAAGAGCAAAAAAGAGGAAATACACGTGGACGTATTTTGCGGCAAAAATTGAAAAATTTACGTGCACGTATTTTCAGGCATACATAACAAGGTTGATAATGCAAAACTATGGAACAGGGAAATACTGTGTGAGCTTAAATTCAACCACTGCTAAATTACATGGTGTACTAAACAATTTCTACATCCAAGATCAAAATAAATCATAAGTCTCACATCCAAATTTCAGACTATTCTTTAGATATAAAAAAAAAATAATTATTTTAAGACCTACCCTTTTTTTTTTTTTTTTTTTAATTTTTGATCAGAAATGGAATGTAAAAGTATACATATGGCATTGGCATTTTCTAAAATAAGCATTCAAATAATAGAATAAAAGTGAAGTTTTCTTGGAAAAAGAATAATTCTTTAATAAATGTATAAATATTTTCTCAGGTAAAATTTTAGAATCTTTGCAGTCTTGTAGCACATCAGCACACAGAAGTGTAACTTATGACAGGGGACATATGTGCTGCTCCTTTCTATATCTAGCTGCAAAATACCAACTCACAAGATTATGCTTTTTAAAATTAACTGTAAAAATAATTACAAAAGAAAAACCTGCACATGAGAATAAAACGAAATATTGATTCTCCTGATTTTAAAATTGAAGGGAAAATGATATAGAAATCAAAAAACATATTATGGGAAAACTAATACTTTTCTGAGTTGAGTTACTAAACTAACTGAACTAGTTGAGTTACTAAAATGCCTTACATTTTAATTTAACAATAGAATAACCTCCATTTTATGGAAGTAAACTAGGATCTTTTACATTAATTTCTTTTTTCTCGGGGGGTGCGGTCGCCCCCCCCCCTTTAATCCGCCCTTCCCTACTAGCAATTTTGCTCGGGCCGTCATCGGCTGGCTGCGTGGCCGGTGGTAACCCGAGCAAAATTGCTAGTAGGGTTGTTTCTTATTTAAAAAAAAAATTAGTGTATTGATCTTGCTTTTTGATCGTTAGTTAGCGCTCAAGATCCAATGAAGCCGATACTAACAAATTTATTTCCGTAGAAAATACAGCACATAGATACACTTCAAGTGACGGCACGTCGACATGCAGGGAGCATTTAAAATTTTTCCCCCCATTATGTCGTTTAAAACATCGACGTAGTTACAGGTGCGGACAAACTTCGTGAAACCACTTTAGAAATATTTCAGTCCGATATACAGAAGAACCAAATTTTGAATGTGCTTTAAAAAAAAAAAAATAATTTATGTAATATGGGGGAAAGCGAACCTTCACAAACCGAGGTACCGTGAGCCGACGCCGCGCCTAGTCATCGAGAAGCTTCTTATTGTTTTGTCTTCACTCGGGAAGCTGGCTATTTAAGCGAGAGCGAATTCTGCTGAGACGTTAAAACCAGACTTGTGTCGCCTCAATTTCTTTTCTTTTCTTTCTTTTTTTTTTTTTTTTTTTTTTTTTTTTGCGCGCTCGAATTTTTAATAAAGAGCATTTTTTAATTTTATATTTCGTTACTTTTAACCCACAGAGAGTATCAATTGAATGTTGTTTAAAATTAAGTATTATGAGGCTTGACCCATAATAATTAGTACTGATTTTTTCTTTTCTTTGGTTATGTACATTTTCATAAATGATTAGTAAAAGTAATCTTTTAATTTATTTAAGAGGGCGATAGGCCTTGCCCAGAGACAGATTAATGCAATTTTATGGGCGGCTAGTTGAAATTTGTCTATTTTATGGAAGTAAAATAGATTTTTTTTTTTTTTCTCTAGCGGAGGAGTAATCGCTCCCCACCAACCCCTTTAATCCGTCCGTGGTCTTACCATTAGTTTACTTTTCACGAAGTTACGGTACATATTTTTAAGTAAAATCCGCGTAACTGTTTAAAAAAGAAAATGCAAAAAATAACCCAGTGGCGGATTATTGAAAGTTTGTCGGGGAAGGGGGGGGGGTTAGTTAGAAGATTGACAAATACATCCATTTTATGGAAGTAAAATAGGATCTTTTACATTAATTTCTTTTTACTCCCTCCCCCCCCATTTAATCCGCCCTTGAAATAACCAAAACTCGGAAATTTTTCGTTTTCTTTTGGATTTCTGAACAATAACTCGCATTTTAAAAAAAGCATTATTCTTTTATTCAGCAGAAAATAAAGACGTGTACGTTTTAATAGCTATAAATATCGAAATATTTATTTATTGGAACTAATACACTATTCCGTTTAATTATTACTAATGATTATTTATTTATTTAAGAAATAAGTATATTTACGTATAGGTATGTTAAGTATAAGTACTTACTTATTATCCCGGCGGTCATTCCCGTCAAACTATTTTTTCGTCAAATGAGTTGCCAAACGAATTCAAAACCATTAATAATTTCACGTGCCCAACATTTATCTGGGCAAAAAATCGCTCGTCTTGGCGGACCGCCGGGATAATACGTAAGTACCGTCAGGGTGCGAACTGATCATTTTCCCCAGCGGGGGACATTAGAAAGAAAACATTCTCCAGGGGGGGGGGGACACTTGAAAAGAAAAAGGAGGGAAGGTGTAAAAAATCACTCACATGATATTACATGAAAATGCATTCGCCGACACGTCTGGGAACTGACCTATATTAAAACAAGACATAAATTGTTTGTTCTATGGAGTCACAGATACAACTGTTACTGTACCTGTATTGGAAGCCACTCTTGAAGGTTTTGAGCTTAGAAAAGGGACGAAAAACGATAACATACTACCTTCATTTTGACTTCTTGACTTAAATCCCAAATCTTCAATTGCCAGTTTAACATTTCTTCAGCAGGGGATAAATAGTATCCCTGGCAGGGATCATTTTATATTTTTCTAGACAGGGATATTACATTCGTCAGCCGGGGACAATCCCTGGCATCCCCCCCCCCGTCAATTCGCACGCCGAGTACCGTATATTTAAACTATCATAAATTATTTTACTTCCTTTGCATGTTTAAGACCTAAAAGAATATAAGACTTATATTTTAAATACCATTACTAAAAGCTGCACTTTTATATAAGTTTATAGCAAGTTTTATTTGTCGTGCAGACCGTCAGTTTGCTTTATTTAAACAAAAATCCCAGTTTTGCATTCATAAAATGTCTAGAAGTTCTAGTTCCGCCGACGATTTTTCCAAAACCAAGAAAATTTTTGGATCCGAAAATGGCCACAAACATTTCGTTTTCACTCCACATTTTTCTGATATATTCGTTAACATCTGCCTTTTTTCTCAATAATCCACAATAGATGTGTCAGTTAAGCTGGTATGTGTCCATGGAAAAAAAAAATATATATATAGATTCATCAAGCAATAAAAACACGTCGCCAGCAACAATAGCTCACCGACAACGGTTTTCCAGTGCCGAAAGGTCTTGATAGAGAATTATTGTTGTTTAGTAGTTCGCCAAGTAAATAACTATGTAGCATATGCCTTTCAAAACTTCGTGAATCTAAAATAAGTATTTGCCCCTCTGAACTAAGTTTTGAATTTACGAACTGAGGAAATCAGTATACATTGCACTCAAGCTGACTGTAGGCTAGGCGGCTAGGTACGGTGCGAGATGCAGTGAAAACGTACATCCCAGGCGCGCATTATCGTCCTCTTGCTGGCGGCGAAAGATAGCTATCTCGTGAATTAATTTCTGTGGAGAGGCCGCTAAACAAATCCAAATTTCGGCTAGTATAGGTTTCCTGTTCGCACCCCCTCCCTCCCCCCACCCACCTTTTTCCTCAACCAAAATTACTCTGCTATGTTTGTCCCGCTAAGTACGTCGTCGATTTAGGACATCTTTTGCTTTAGGTTCGTAATCAATTTTTTTTTTTTTTTTTTTGGAAAAAGCGGAAAGATTTTAAAACATTTTCGAAAAGCGGAGGTCTGCCGAGAAAAAAAAAAAAGCGGAAATCCGCCAAAAAGCGGAAGATTTTCATGCCTGAGTACTGGGCCAAATAATTAGACACGGGCGTAAAAAAAACCCCAAAAAACTTAAGATTATAATTGCAATAAATTTATTTTATGGATATAAATGAATGAAACACAATTAATGTTTGTGCATGTATTTTGAAGTGCCGGTAATAAAATGTTTTTTTTTTTTTTCATCAAATATGTCTTGCTACAAATTTAAAGCCCAGAGTTTTGTTTTAGCCCATTTTAGTTGAAAAGAGTCCAATAATTAGGCAAAAATTGTATACCTTTATCATAATTACAACTAAAAAATTCTTTAGTGCTGCCACCTATAATCAAGTTTAATGGTAAAATGTGCAAACTTTGGATTTAAATAAAAAGCTCTCGGATCGCAGTCGGAAAATTTTGCTTTTTTGATACATGTAGTCTGTTTACTATGCACGCAAAATTATGGCATTATGCTGGTGTTAATAATTCAAAAAGGAAAGCATTGGACAAACTATAGTTGCCATAGAGATTAGTTTGCTTGAACATTTAATATTTTCTCTTCTCAGAACCATACTGCTTAGTGCTGCCATCTATCTTCAAATTAAAAAACTAAAAAATCCGGATTTTTATGTACTTGGCAAAAGTATTTTTTTTTAAACTTAATTGCTATTTATTTTATCTTTTTTTTTTTTTTTCTATCTCTCAAACCCCTTTAGAACTGCAGTCTGAAAAAAAAATGTAATTTTGGTACATAAATACAAATAAACTTAAAAGACTGAAAATGTTTAGGACACCTCTTCACAAGCTGAATTATATACTGCAACACACCTGTATGCACTATAAAACTTTCGGAAAAAGATTTTACGAAATGCGTCACTGTCTGAAAAATTTCACTGTGCAATTTCATATTTAAGATTTTTTCAGACAGTCGCATAAAACACAGTTTTTTTAAGTGTGTAGTAGTAGTGCAACTTATCCAATCCCCCCCCCCCCCTGGTGTAATTTGTGTATCGAGCGTGAGGCAAATTTTGTTTCTCAAAACTACAGCCTTAATATAGAATCTGCTTTCAAGTTTGAATTTGGGTAAATTTCGAGGGAAGCCCTGAAATTACAGGATGCAGATATATACACATGTATTGATAATTTTAAAATGCATATATACACATGTATTGATAATTTTAAAATGCATATATACACATGTATTGATAATTTTAAAATGTATAAATATATTTATAAAATGCATAAGTATATTTATATTCGTTATATATTCGTTCTCTCTTTTAAAGAATAAGAATCTGTTGGACTAATAAAAACTTTGTATTATCATTCTCCTACAAAGTTTTTGGCTTTAACTTAAACAAATGTGTCATCAACACTCTGATTAAATCAAGACATTTAGGGACAATTTCTATGGGAATTTTATAATATTATATTTGTAAAAATTCTCTAAATATACCCATAATATCGTTAACTGTTTTCTGAGTATTAGATCATCAAGTGTTTATAAAAACAAATGCGAGGTTTATTATTATTAGTATTATTATTATTCATGCACAATATAAAATATAATTAATATTGAACTACTGATTTTTTATTTTGTTAAATACAATTAATTTTGCAGAAAAAAATTCTGTAAAATTATCAGACCTCACAAATGGTCCCTTTTCCCCCGTAAAGTCCCCTTTTCTGTTCAAGGTCCTATAAAGTCCTTTTTTCTTAAAAATGGTCCCTTTTTTCCTTTTTCCATAGTGCTAGCTATAGATTCTAGCCATTCCAAAGTCACTTTATTACAAACTTTTCATCTATTGGATGATGATACGCTTTTACAAGTGATGTTATGCTGTCAAAGAGCCCCTACCCCATCTAAAGAACTTGGAACTAGTAAAGAAACTGAATAATAATTTAAAAACAGCTAAAAGAAAAATTCTCAGATCTCTGCAAGCATGCAATTATTAAAAAGCAATCGATAAAAATGATTTTTCTGCCTCTAATAGTATCATGGACACTGGATGATTACATCCTTTTCAAAATAATAATAATAAATAACATTAAAATTATCTGTTTTTTTTTCTTTTTTTTTTAAAACGGAATAATTACATTAAATTAGTTTCTATTGAAACTTCTATTTGAAAAATAAAATTTTTATACTGTATCTTTTAACCCGTTTTGTCCCTAATTAATTTACCGTACGAAATATAAGTTTTGAAGTTTTTATGTAGCATCAGAAATATCTCGTATTAAGTAAACCTGTTATGTAGTACAAATATCTCATAATAAATTAAATATTAAACTACATGAAATCAAAAACTCATTGGTGATTTATTGCAGATTTATGTCCTATTAAGTAATTTTACTGATGGAACTTTGAGTTACCATCAGAAGATAAAGGATTAAAATTTAGTTTTTATGAACTGTTACGCCTCCTTCACAAAATAACTATCAATTAAAACAACCCTTCAATGGCATCTTACTGTATATTTTAATTTGTCGGTGAAAATGTGCTTTAGCCCACCGCTTGGCGATTGTCAACAAACTGGCGAGTTGGCGCTTTTCTGTAGAACGTCTCTGGGATTGAAACCTCTTATGCTGTGTTCGGCACATAATCTCTGGGTTCCGTTATTTTGGTTTTTCTCGTTCGTCAATGTCCGTGAGAAGCAAAAGGCTGCCAGATTCAGCCATAGAGGAAGCGCGCTTGATTTTTACGGTCATTTTCCCAAGATGCACCGTACACACAGAAACGTGAGCAAATGTCGATTTACGAAAACCAAATATTTCTAAAAATGGAAGTATTTAAAGTAAAAATTACGAACTATTAAAAACAAAAGAGGAAGTGCCTCTCGAAAATATGCTAACGCTGGCCTTTTGCGAGACCTCCCCCCCCCCCAAAAAAAAACATCAGTGGGTCCGGCCGTCGCTTTAGGTGTCCCCATGAAAATAGGCTAACGCTGGCCTTTTGCGAGACCCCAAAAAAACATCAGTGTGTCCGGCCATCGCTTTAGGGGGCCCCCTCGAAAATAGGCTAACGTTGGCCCTTTGCGAGACCCAAAAAAACCATCAGTGGGTCCGGCCATCGCTGTAAGGGGCAATATGCAACCACTGGCCCTTTGCTAAACTAAAAACATCAGACTATCATGTAGCCCCCCCCCCCCCCCCCACACACACACAAAAAAAAAAAAATATATATATTAATTTTCAGTGTATGAAAAAAACGTAAGAAGTTTCACATTTACTTGAATATTTTTTGACAAGGTATAGTTATCACAAGCTGCACTAGTTGCAGCTGCAACAAATTAGAATAGCTAGATTACGAAATGAGGAAAAATAACAATAACGCATGCGCACAAACGCAAAATAACAGCTTGATGATGTCATATTGAGCAAGCGAATTCGTTACATTCATCTGTTTACGTTAAGGCTACTAGTTTACGTCACACAGTAGCAAGAATAACAAATAACAATTACGCATGCGCGAAAATGCAGGATATTTCGGATCTTTCCACAGTTCTGATAATATCCAATTCGCAATATTTGGCGCAGTATTGCCCCTCCAAAAAAAACTTTGCCAAGCGGTGGGCTAAAGCACATTTTAGCCAATTTTTGTCTTGTAAATTATTTTAAGAAAAAAAGTGACTCTTACAAAAATTGTCATGAAAATTCACAAAAATGGATATTGAAATTCACAAAAATAGAATCCTGGAAAAAAATTCTGGATTCCCCCGCTCCCTGGCTAATATTAAAGAAACATTAAAATTATATTGCACAAGCAGATATTTTATGTGCATACAAATTATAATTGCTATATATTAGTCTGCTTTCTAGTTATAAGACTGTGATTGTGTTGTAGAAAATATAAATTCTATAAGGTATATACTTTTATGTGCATAAGCCTAAAATCAATTTCCTTTTTCTGTATAGGCTTTTTTTTTTTTTTTTTTTCAAACAGAACCAGTCCCTTTTTGGTTCCCTTTTCAGACAAAACAGCTCCCTTTTAAGATTAAAATAGCTCCCTTTTTATCCAGAATTGACCCTGAAATTCTATTGTTAGCCCTGAATTATTCTATTAAAAAAAGACCCTTCTTTTTAGTAATTTTATTTTTGGTGAAATGTAGAAACTTAATTTTATCTCAAAGGAATAAATCTACTCATTATAAATGCGGAAATTTTGAAAAACGCTTATTATACCCAAACAAAATGTACAATAAAATAAAATTTTAGTCTGAGCCAATTTAGAATGTTTCGGGTGGGGCTAATTTAAAGAAAAAATATCATTTTACATATCCAAAGTGAATCATAAAGCAGAAATGTTAGCAATCTCTTTTTAAGGGGGCGGGGGTGAAGCCTCCTATCCTTGCCAGTGGATCTGCTACACTTTGAAAGAAACGGGGTGCTAAATTGGTATTGTACAGTGGATGCTGCGAGACCTTTCATCCAAAAGTGCAAAGCAAACATTGTATGCTATGTGTGCCTTTTGAGGTCTTGCAATGCTTTAGCTAGAATCTCTTTTCGCCCCACCAGGGCTGTGAGATTCTACTCTCGAAGCTGGAGGTGCGAGGTTCAAACCCCAGTCATGCCTGTTGACCTAGCCGTTCTGAGTTTTCTGTGATTTTCTCTAAAACTTATGGGCTAGGATCCCTTAAAAGTCCCCCACGGAGGGCATTCCCCCTACAAAATACATCTCTTCTCCTTCCCAGCTTTGCACCCTCTCAGTGCTTCAGAGTGACCCGCATTCATAACTGTGCCCTTCTGCATAAACTCAGTGGCACAAAATCTCACACACACAAAAAAAGAAATGTCGTGAATTTATACTTTATTAGGGAAACCCTTTGTCCTCAAAAAACATACTGTTCTGTATACATGAACTTTGGAGTAAGTTTGTGTTTCAAGCAAACAAACAAAACACTAGACTACTTTTGAACTTTTTAATTAGTTTTAAGAATATTATCAGTAGAAATGTGAAGTGACTTTGTTTTATTGCGTTTGTTTGTGTTAATGTTCCATGCTTTTTCACTTGAAATAGATAATTCTTGGTAAAATGGTACTTTCCAATCATTTTTTTTGTGTGTGGGACAATTTTGGAAATTTCACATCGATATCAGTGTTAGGGATCCTCCATCCCAAGTTGAGCCTACAGTCAATTTTTTTCTAAATTGGGCCTGCCTCCCTTGCGAAATTTTTTTATTATCTTAATATAATTTTTTTCATTGTTCAGAAATTTCACTTCTTTATACATTATATACTGTATTTTATTATTTTAATACTACCTACACGATTGTTTGACTAATTTTAATTCTGGCAAGCATTTGCTCAATTTTGTGGGAGGAGCTTTGTATTAAAGATTTCCTGTTCGAGTTTAGCTTGTATTTCCCTTTAAAAGTTGGTACAGGACTTTCGATTACTAAAAATCTACAGGAACTTTACTGTAATTCATAAACCTGAAATTGATGGACTCAGGGGCTCTAGTTTTCATATCAATAATCAGACCCTGCTCATAATGAAACTGACTAGACTCATCCAAACCCACTGGACCACCCTTTGCTGGGCCACTGATTACGATAACTATTTAGTTACTAATTGTTAGCAAGGTTGGAAAAAAACCCAGTTTTTTAGTTTAAAGCTTTTTTTTAACCAAGTTTTTGAAAAAATCCTTTTTATAATTATATTTAGACATATTTATCGATAAAATTATTTATAAAATCTTCGAATAACAATTAATATTCCTTCTGAAAATAATTTAAACTAAGTTAATAAATAATTGTTGCTACTTGAGTAGACATTCAAATCATTAAATTTTAATATTTTGTTTAGAGATACTTTTTTTAAAAATTTAATGCATATAATATAATATACAATAGTAATTGTTTACTAGATAATAAAAGGAATATTGCTCTTAGGTTCATCAGTAATAATGGTGATAAATTCTTGAAAGTGATCTTTTTAAGGTTTAGAAATAAGTTGTTAAAACACAAAATCTCGATTTTCGAAATAAATTTAAAATGCAGCCTATAATTTAAGTTTAATTAATAATTTTTAATAACTATAAAACATCAGGGTATCTATTAGATTAATATAAAATCTTGTTGTTATACTTGAAAGGATAATTTAAAAATGTATCAGAACTTATTCTATTTGTAGTATTCGTATAATTTTTCATTTACAAAAACATCACTTAGTCATTATACCAAGAATGTAGATATTTCATTTAGTGTTTTCTTGAAAAATAATAGAAATAAAAGTATTTTCTTATTCCTTTACTCCATTTAAAAATAATTTCAGGATTTAACATTTTGAACAAAAAAACAAGTTTTACAGCTTTTCTAAACTCAGTCTGCTACGCAATTACACAAGAGCAATATGATGTAACTGTAACTATAAAAGACTATTGCAATTTTTTTTTCCCCCCTCCAAAGCAAAAACCATTTGGTTTTAAACCATGATTTTAACCGTTTGGTTTAAATCATCCCACCCCTGACTGTCCGGACTGTGCTTATAAATTTGTTTTCAGTCAAAACAGCAGCCGATGTTGGAGCTGGTAGATAATACTGCCATACCTAACGAGTACTGTTACAAATATCTTATGCTTTTGTTATTTTTAACAGACGAAAAACGGAGGAGGTTCTCAAGTCGACGCGCATATATATATATATATATATTTATGTATGATCACGCATAACGTTTTACAGAGTAATCCGATTTTGATAATTCTTTTTTTATTCGAAAGGGTATACCCCGAAGTTGGTCCCATATAGATTTAGAAAAAAAATTCCAACCCCAAGGGTAGGAAAACAGGGGATGGTTGATTTTTCACTCACTGATTGTAATGTATGAACACGCATAAAATATGACTTTTAAATAGCTATTTAATTTTTTTTAAATGCCAGCTCGTTTAGTGATCTTTTTCCTTTTCCTCGGGAAAATGCAATATTCCTTAAATTTTATAGTTTTCATAAAATAAAATAGAAGCTCTAACGAGGCATATAAGCTCTTGAATCGATATTTGTTAGATGCTATTACCAGAAGAGTTGATTTTTTTTAAATGGACGGTGTCTGTGTGACGTCATTTTTCAGCCAACACGTGACCTCCAACCAATCAACTTAAAATGTAGTTTCATTTGACACTCAATGTTTCAATCTGATTAGTTCAAATTTGTATTTTCCACCGACACGTGATTGAGATAGCATCGTATCGATATCGTCCATTGCAAGGGATATTGGCGACATTTTTACGTCACCGTTTAAAACTGCACATCAAACCACCTATACATCTTCGTTCACAGTTCATATGTGTACATTTTGTTTTCGCTTGTTAAAACGATTCTTTTAAGATTTTTTGTAGTTCTGAATTTACGTACATATGCGCCGATGCTTTAATTTTGAATAAATGATTTTAACGCACGCGGATGTGTAAGTCCCACGCACACATTTTGTTTGCCGTTTCGCAAAAGAGTATTTGAATGTTATTAAAATTCCCGAAGTTCAATTTGTTAATTTTTTTTCGAAATTCATACAGCTAAAAAGAACTGGTCTATGTTCCGTATTCGGTGCTGTTTACATTTTGATGTTCATTTAGTGTTGGGTTTAGTGAGATACATATTCATTTTTTTTCCTTCCCCTCTAGCAAAATGTTGTCTTAATATTTTGAACATAGTTCTCTTCGTATAAGTACAAGCATGTCCCATTCAAGCTTACTTTAACCCTTTAATGCACAAGCATTTCCACATCTGTATAAAAGAACAGCTTTATATAGTGCCACAAACCGAAAAAGTACACCAATTGCCATCTCTTGAGTTGGCTACCAGCAACATGGCGGTCTATCGAATCGCTCATCGTGTGCTACAGAGCTAAAGGTCCTTTTTTGACACTGTCTGTTGTGTCAATAAAGGATTTAAGCTTGTAGTATGCAATGGTTGATTCGATCGATTGCCGTTTTGCTTGTAGTTAATTCGAGATGGCAACGGGCGTACTTTTTTGTGGATGGGACCACTTAACTATATTTTTTTTGCAACCAGCAGTGAAAGTGCTGAAATAAGGTGGTTTCGTGGCACAACCACCGGGTACATCAAAGGGTTAACAAGGAAATATTATCATGTACATCTTTCACACAAGGCTTCTCTTGTGTAAGGGCACAACAATGCCTATTCAATTGTCTCTCTTCAAAAAAAGCTTTTTGACACGCGTCACACTTGTAACATTTCTCTTTTGTGTGGGTACGAAGATGTCAACGCAAGCCTCCTATATCAGAAAATGCTTTCTTGCATACGTCACATATGTGAGGTTTTATTCCTGTATGAATACGACAGTGTGTACGCAATGAATCTTTGGATGAGAGTATTTTGTGGCATGTGTCACACACATAAGGGTCCCCTCTTGTGTGGGTACGAAGAGGATTTCTCAAGCTTGTTTTCACGCTGAATGCTTTTTTTACACATGTCACACACATAAGGTTTCTCTCCTGTGTGGATACAAAGATGTCCGTTCAGTAAGTGTTTATAACAGAATGCCATTTGACATACTTCAAGAAAATGGGGTGTCTCTCCTGTGTGGGCAAGAATATGAATTTTCAAGCTTTCTTTCACACTGAATGTTTTCTTACGTATGTCACCCGCACACGGTTTCTCTCCTGTGTGGATACGTACATGTCTGTCCAATTTGTCCTTATAACCAAATGCTTTTTGACATATGCCACACACATAAGGATTCTCTCCCGTGTGGGTACGAAGATGAGTATTGAAATTTCTTTTCTGAGAGAATGCTCTGTTATACACACCAAGTTTGTTCTGTATTAAGTATGGGCTTAAAGGTGAACCCGTTTTTATATAAATGCTTATGTAAGCATTAATCTATCGACAATGTGTGCTCCGACATACAGTATTATAACAAATTTCAAATTAAAGTTAAACACATTGAATCCCAAGGCACTCTTAAAAGATAAGAACAAAAGCACAGCAACCCTCAGTTTATATAACAATATCACTTTATATGTAACCTCTGTTTATAAATGCGCTCAGCTGTGTCTTCCACAGTTTACAAACATGCCAATTCATAAACTCAACGTTCACTAACACCCTCTATCTGAATACCCAGTTTTTGAGTATAATTGCTTTGTTTATAATCAATGGGCAAAATGAGGTTTTGTAATGCAAGAAATAAGATTTTCCAAAATTATCCCAAATGTATTTTCTAACAAGTTAAATCAGCATATTGTCAGTTAGAAATACTTATCCTCTTGCGAGTTATGCACAACCATTTAAAGCACACGCATCTATGAAACCGGACAATATTGCTAATGCTCTATTCAAATGAAGGCTTCTCGATTGTGTGCTACTGGATTGGGGCATCCATCTTGTACAGTAATACAGGGTGTCCCGAAAGTCGGTACAACTTTTAAAATTTGTTATAGAAATAGGCCTCTACACACAAATACAATTACAACAATTCATAGAGCAACTTTGTGTTCTCTACTCCCGAGTATACTTCTATACGAGATCTTTTGCGCTACAAATCAAATAGATATGCCATCCAGGAACATTTCATCTTAACATCAGCAGTAGTCACAGCTGTTTGCAACTTTTGATTCAGTTCAATGAGACTTCACTTCTGTTCGGTACACGGCATGTTTTACATATCCACTAAAGAAAGTCCTGTGGAGGCCATGCTATGGGGCCCATCCCTGCCAAACCAACGCTGCAGGAAGAATTGCACAACTTTTTATGTTACTTATGTATCATTGTTATTGCTGCAGGCCTATTAATTTTTAAAGAGTTAGACTTTTAGGGCATCCTGTATAGGTAATTTGTACTCTGTTGAGAGTGCAGGGTCTGAAAGTAACTACTTTTGTAAAAAATTAAGGTTTGAAATAGCCTTAGTTTGAAATGTTACAAGGTACCTAGAAGTCTGACTATGAGCACATACCTCATCCTATTCCGATGCCTGTACTAGCTCCAAGGATTTGGAAATTGCTTACATGAAACATTTTCCTGGAATTGCCTTTAAGACTCCATCTATAATTCAGAATGTTAAGAAATACTACATTCGAATGTTTAAACAAGACATTAATACAAGTTGAGAAACGTTCCTTGTGGAGCCCTTAAATTTTGTACACATTAATTCCAAGAACTTTCCAATTCAGGGATAAAGATTTACAGCTGCCCTAAACTTGTCTAATGCAGAGTGGCTGTCAGGAGCTTTCCTAATTTTCTTCACGTTAATGCCCGTGGGAACCATATACGCTAAAATCCTTTAAACACCTTTTGCAGAAAAAGTTTTGAAATGTAGTTTTGAAGTTAAATAATAATTTTAACTTTAACTACAGTACTTTGGGTTCACTAATGTCAGCATTAATGGATGACAATTTTTTTAGAAGCAACATGAATGAAGTCTGCCAAGAAAACATTGTCCCAATAATAAGTTCTCCCACACTATTTCAATATGAAGGAAAATTGCCAATTAAGGTATTTTGTGGCCAACGACAAAGCACAATTTTTAAAAAGGTCTCACTTATGATTTATAAATTTCTAAAGTTGCAGTAGTACCATTAAAAAGGTAATATAATTTTAAAATCCTGAAATGTTACGTTATCCGACTTCAAAAGATTACATTTTCTACAAAATAACCTCATTTGGCAATCCTAACAATAATAACTTCTGGGCTCCCTTCTTTGGTTTCATTATATTATATTTCTCTGAAATTGTAACATTTTCTTTTAACGTATCATAAATTTTATTAGCACCGTCTTTTTTATTTGTCACTAAGATCACCTTTCGAGTCTTATCCGCTAAAATTATATCTTGCTCCGCTAAAATTATATCTCCATCAATTTCCTACCCTGCTTTTTCATTTCAGATCTTCTTTCATTGCACATATCC
>JAWZYV010003025.1:0-13850 GCA_038373885.1 Cheiracanthium punctorium
AACCTTACATTTTATCATGTTATATCCGAGACTTAAATACTTAACTATTTAATACCCATAAAAACATTTCAAAACTGGAAAATTCATTAAAGTGGTATTTGTCGTGACATTTTACTGATTTGTGTTTACGTATGGATGGCTTAAGAATAATTGGTTTTAACTTAATTAAATTAAGTAATATTCTGCGAAATATTTTTGTGCAGGGGGCCCCCACAGGTACCTGTGCCCTGGGCCCCCAAATGTGTAGATCGGTCCCTGCAGGTCCTTATAAAAGCTCTGGACGTCATGACACATGACCTCAAACGCGTTGCAACCATTGGCCAAAAGCTAAAACTGGGCAGCTGTTTTCCCAGGGTTTGTTATGACTTTCAAGACGCCTATGTGGCTGGCTGCCGGGACCGTCTACAAAGTTACAAAGGAATTGCAAGGGACCGTGTATTAATTGCAGTTTTTGAAACGCAGATTTCTTTGTTCCAGCTAGATTAAACTGCGTAGTTCCAGAAATATGGGATTTTCATAGGCTTTTGACTTATAATGTTACAGAATATCCCCCCCGTCCGAGAAGAGGCTGACCACCAATGCCTGCATTGGAGGGCAGACTCACTCAGAAGAGCGAGAAAAATTTGGAAAAAGCCTTAATATATTTTTTTTTCTTTTTTTTTTGAGAAAAAGAACTTTAGGTCATGTGTCACGATGTAATAAATTTCAAACAAAATTAAATATACATTAAAAATTACCTGGACTAATTATTATAAGTACAAAAAAAAATAAGGTAGCTGAAAAATAATAATATATGTTCACAAAGATTTTAAAGTTCTTCCACAACAATGGACTTCAAAGACAACAGTCAATTTGTGCAGATGCTGTTGTTAAAGTTCCAAAAATGTCAGAGTTTTTTCAAAGTTATCACACACAAAATATCACTAAAATTATTTCTTGTATAACGCTATAAAAAGAACACATTTGGTTGTATATACCATAACAGCTTACATACTATACATTTTAATAAACACATGGGCCCAAAAAACATCACATAAAATACAATAAAAGGTAAAAATATTCAGACTACATTATAAAATACTGGATACAATTTATGTTAAGTAACTTCAAATGTTTGGCTTTGGCTTCACTTCTACCTTCTCACTTTATTTTAAATCATTTCAAACATTTGGCTTTCGCTTCAATTTTACCTTTTCATATAAGTTCTTTTATTTGTATTATTATTTATATCGTTTTACATGGCTTAATGCAAATTGTATGGCATTTCTCTTGTAAATAAATTCGCTTTTCTGGGCTTTTCTTTTGGGTAATCATGCTCGTGTGTTTGAGGTACCTATTTGTTTGAATGGTGTAACCCTAACTCCATAATTTCGAGATGCTTTGTAACCTCTAATCTTAAGCAGGTAGGGGGTGTGTAAGTGTTTGTGTAAAAAAAAAATGGTTAGCTTTCTCCCTACTGTGCGCCTTGACAAATAAGGAGGAGGAGCTGTGGCCGTGTAGTGGACCAACTTATTCTTCCAACAGGATATGACAGTCCAAAAAATGACATCTTGTGAAGGACAAGATGCGAAAAAGGAAGGGGGACATTCGTCATACCTGTGGAAGTTTTTTCAAAAAAGGAAAAAGGGGGGTTTAAGGAGTGGCCATCCCAAAAAGTCTTTCGTCATTGTCGGGGTTCTCTACATCTTTTTTGTTTCTCAGCACCAATGGTGGCTGAAGTTTAAAAAAAAAGTGAGTAGCAAAATTTACAGCTACTTGGGATGACTTCCAAAACTAAGTTTAGAGGTGGGTGATAGAACAGAAGGCTTCAAGAAGGAGAGAAATTACGAAAGATAAAAGAATTAGAATTTGTCAAAATCGGGAGTTTGATTCTCAGATCCAAAAAAAAATTCACACACAGTTTTTTTTTTTTTCTCATTTTATTATTGATAGACAAAACGCAATGTTTAATCACCTAATGTGAAGTCAAGTGATGTTAGGCATCAAAAAAAATTTTTTTTTAAATAAATAGGATTCTGAGATTTTAAAATTGTCATTCTTCGTGATATAATTTGAATTTATCAGGTGAATTATAATATCGTAATCTACATTATTGAGAAAGAAAATCGTTATTAACTCTTTAAATAGCCGGAGAAACACTTTCTGTGACAATGGTGGGCTTTTCTGAAAATAACCCTGTAACATTATCATTTATCACTATTTCCCTGCTACCTTACAAGAGAAAACAATTGTCTTTTAGAGGTAAGATTTTGAAATATTGGCAAAGGAATCAATAATACAAACTATGCTAGCTATTAAATGTAAATATAAACAACACTAAAAAATTAAATTATAGAAATGTGCATGAAAGAATGGTGTGCATGCATGTAAATTACGAATTAGATATGCAATAACCAACTTCTTAAAAAGAACATAATAATAATTCAAACTCAATTTCTGGATTATTTGTACCAATATAAAATTTTCAATACACAAAATATTTTTATTTTTCTTATAGACTCGAATAATGATTAAAATATTCAAATGATTCTCGAAAATGTAAACGCATATTTATTTATTTAGTTCAAAAATCAAATCAAAACACATTCCTAGGATATAAAATATTTGATATCAACATCGAATTAAAAAAAATTCGTGTTATTTAATTCAAGACATTAAAACTAATGATTGTTTACCAAAAAAAAATAAGATCAAAGTTCAAAACAACACAAACTTTTCAACCAAATCTTCTTTATCCAAACATCAGGCAATCCAAGGATAGCATAGGGAAGTCATGACGGTACCACAAAAAATGCAACATTTTTTACAATATTACCAATTTTAATATTTACATGACAAATATTATTTAGAAATATTAAACAGTCAGTCTGTCTAACTGTCAAAGGAGAAACTCTCTCTGTTGTTAATTGAAATTGTTCAACAATATTTTGTGGCATTACAGAGAGTGTAGACGCCGTGTCTATTATACATGTGATTTGAAGAAGGCCATCTTTTCTAAAATTTTTGTTAAAGTTTGAGTGTTTCGTGTCATTCGAATGTACATGTGTACGGCAAGTAATCGATTTTCTACCTTATCTCTCTGGCAGTGGTCACTCATATCTCTGGTCGACGTATTCAAGGGTAAAGATTGACTCGTTGATGTTGTATTTGTGTTTAACCTAAAAGGACAGGTATTCGACCAATGGTAGGCATGAAGTATACCCTGTCTTTCACAATTTCTACATGGTGTTCTGGGTAAAATAACATCTTGCTGGTAATGTATGTTCTGGTGCGGTGGACGGAAACGCTCAAATCGAGGCAGTGTATTGTCTGGCACTCGCGAGTTATAAGGGTTTCCTGAACGATTTGAATAATAACTCATCCTCGTATTCTGGTATCTAGGTGTAAAGGGCTTAGGACCTTGAGGATATGGTCTAGTATAGTTGGGAACTGAGCGTGGCTGGGTTTTCTCTGGTACCTTTTGTATCTTTATTAATTTTGAGGCAATTTCTAACCATTCCGTGGCTGTTTTGGGGGGTTTTAAAAGTAATAATGCTTGTATATTACAAGGGAGACCGTTCGTCAATCCCTCCATAATCAAATCGCTGGATAAACTTAAATTTCGGCCTATCTCTAATTTTCTATGAAAATAGGATACTAAGTCCGAATTATTCTCGAGTTTTAAATTCGTAAAATCCGCAAATGAAAATGAACTGCATGAAATGAATCTTTCATTTAAAACTTCAACAATATCATGCCAGGTACTTAGGTTATGGGCATTATTTACAAATTCGGTGAGGGCACTGCCACTTAAATATTTACTAACATTTTGGACTTTCCACTGTTCCGTTTTATTAAATTCCGAGCACATTTCTTCAAAATAACTCAACCAATTACGAAATTTCATATTGCTTTCAGGACAGTAGGAAGCTATGAACTCTTCATTATTTGAGCTAACACTGCTGGTGGCACTTGCGTGGTTAGCCATCTTTTGAGTTTCGTTATTCGTAGTCATTATTTGTTTTGCCTTTTTACCTGATCGCAAAAACATGTAATAATAATATTTTTTATTCTATATACTCTTATTCAATAAATTATGCTACCAAAATCAAATTTAAATAAAACAAAACATAAATACAATTGAAATCATTGTGAACTATTTAAAGAAATAATATATTATCAAAACTAAAATACACTTCCGGCTTTGCAAGAGTATTGTTATTAACTCTTATACCACTTACCATATTAACTCTTATACCGGCTTTGCAAGAGAACCTTAGGATTCTCTTGCAAAGCCGGAAGTGGTATTGTTATTAACTATTGAGATTCCTTCCACACACTGTGTTGCACAAAGCAAGTTGGTTCGAATAGAAAAACAATTAAAATTTATTTACATATAATACAAGTTGCATACATGGGGGCCGCTCTCAAGACTGCGACCGGCGTTCATTGACATCCAGAGCGTTCTAGTGTTTTTATCTGGGTCTCTGCTGGAAGGGGCGAAAAAGTTCGCCTCTGACGTCACCCGGAGAGGCATAAATATAAGCTGGGTGGGGGAGGAAGAGAGACTGAATTCCCAACATCCTCCCCCCTTTTGAGTTGCGGGAAAGCAACTCAAAACACTTACCTACTGTTGCCTACAAAATACACTAGTAGGTAAGTCGTGATGGTTTTTTTACTGCACGACCACTTCGTGTCACTTTTGTAGGACACTCCTTGAAAGATTCATCAAGACTTTGAGAGTCAGCTGATTGCTGACTCAAAACTGGAGGTACTTTCAACAAGTCATCACAATGCACTTCCAAAGGGAAAATTCGCTGAACAGGTCGGATCATCACACTAGACTGAGTCTTCAGTCGTACTGTTCTTACCTGTCCATCTTTACCACGAATCAGTTCAGTGATTCTCGCTAGGGGCCACTGAAGACGCTTCTTGAAGTCGTCTCCCACTAAAACAATGTCCCCAACTTTAATGTTATGTTGATGATACTGTGGTCGTTGGTTTTGAATAAGCTGACCCAAGTATTCTTTTCTGAAGCGAGAACGTAGTGATTCAATCAATTTCATTCTGAACTTAGCTCTTTTACGCAGATGGTTTTGGTCAATTTGATCTAGGTCATCAACTGGAGAGCTAGATTTGTCCATCAAAAACATGGCAGGTGTTAGAGGAGTTAAGTCATTCATATCTTCCGACATATAAGTCAAAGGGCGAGAGTTAATGATTCCTTCACAATCACAAATCACAGTCTCCAATTCCTCATAGGTGAGGACGGCTTTTCCTAGAGATCGTCCGAGAAGCTCTTTTATGACACGAACTAGCCTCTCCCACCAGCCACCCCACCAGGCTGCTGTGGGAGGGAGGAACTTCCAGGTTATTCGTTGAATTTCTGCAGCTTTGTTTATTTTCTGCCAATCAATTTCTTTTAGGTAGTTGTAGGCACCTCTAAAATTTGTGCCGTTATCACAATAAATAATACGTGGCCTCCCTCTTCTGGCCATAAAACGCCGAAAGGACAAGAGGAAGGCTTCTGTAGACAGAGATGAGGCTATCTCAGGGTGGATGGCTCTGTAGAGCGCACAGGTGTAGAGAACTGTTAGAAAAAAAAAAAAACACGCTATTTCCTTACTTACCTTTTATTTCCATGACATTTTATCTCTAAATTTGCTAAAGTGAAAAAACGAAACTTTTGTAAGCTCCTTTAAAAGTTTTCTTAGTGAAAACGTAAGTTCGTTAGCATTTGAAAATGGCTGTGTAAACATCGTCATGTCTTTAACGCCGTAATAAAAAAGTTTACATTTCTCGCCGATAGATGGCGCTGTTCCTAATTTGCATAAAATAAGAACTCTTTTTTTTTTTCCTATGCAAATATCCATCGTAGTCCCGCACTAACTGGCAGGTATAAAAAGGGCATCACAAGTTAACCTTTCAGTCGGTCAGACAGTGAGAGTTCTCGGTCTGCTATGTTGTGTGTGTAATCAACCGACGTGATTCAAGTAGAGCCGGATCAGGGATCCGTGCTGCGGTACCCAGATGATTCAATATGATGTGATGTGTTTTGTGAATCAGAATAAGATCGCCGCTGGCGACTTATCTTCGAGAAAGCTTATTTTTATTTGTGCCACTAATCGGATGTTGCTTAAGTATTGTGTCTTCACCATGTGCACTGTGTAAACCTACCATAATCATCTTGTTTCAATAAACTACAGAAAAAAGGTACCCAATTTGTCTTTCTTATTTAAACGCATATTCAAAACCAAAGATTTCTACTGTGCAACTCAACTTAAATGAGTTTCAACTCTGCCTAGAATCTACAAAAACTTATTTTACAGATAAAATCCAGTGACTATTCAATTTCAGCCAAAGACTTTTGTTTGTTGAATAGCTTAATTTATAATATAATTAGTTAATCAGTTAAGTAAGTTTCCTTTTCACGGTTATGGGCCTTCAAGCCCAAGTTTAAATGTGTTTTGAATATGTCGAGTGTATTTATAATGTGTTTTGTTTTTAAAGTGTTTTTAACGTATACAAACAGATTTTAAGTGCCTTAAAATTATAAGAGGGCGGGCCTATAGTGTTTTTAATCTTTTCTTGTAAATTGTGTTGTATCCTAACTTTCCAAAATGGAAGCTTCAATTACCCAAATAGAAAAATTGTCTGCCGACAATTATGAGTCTTGGCAGGAAGACGTAAGGGTATTGTTGATGGATAGGAATTGTTGGGAAATAGTCAGTGGTGTAGAAAAAAGACCCCCTGAAACTGACGCAAAGGAATTAAGGGATTACAAGATTAGATACGGGCGTGCTTATAGCACGATATTTTTGAACATTTCAAATGAATATAAGCCTCTTATTTCTGGCACTTATGACCCCAAAGAAGTTTGGGAAAAATTAAATAAACACTTTAAACCTGAATCTAGAGCCCGTGCGATGAGACTCACAGATGACTTTTTTTCATGTAGATTGAACGAAGGGGAGGAAATAGGCTTATTTGCAGCCAGGTTGAGGATGATAGTTAAGCAATTAAAAGACGCTAACGCTCCCCCAGCTGACTGGTATCAGTCATTTCAATTGCTAAGGTACTTACCCTCGGAGTATCAGGGAATTGTTCAAACAATTTACCGCTGGCCTGACGAAACATTTAAGTTCGATTTAGTTTTAGCCGAACTTTTGGCTGAAGAGGCCAGACTAAAGCAAAGTGTAGGGGATCAAGCTACCGTCGCAATGTCTAGTCAAGTGAAACGTGTTCCACCTAAGAATAGTGTAAAGAAAGACACTAGAAAGTGCTATAGGTGTGGTAGAATCGGACATTTAATTGCTAGCTGTAGGATCCCTCCCCCCAGTAATCGTAAAAGTAACAAACGACAACCCAAGAATCATATGATAGAAGCCCACACAAGTGAGGATTTAAATGATTCTTCATGGATTTTTGATACAGGGGCTAGTGCTCATTTTTGTCGGGATAAAAGACTTTTTAAAAACTTTGAACCAATTAAAGGTCGGTCGATGTCGGTCGCCATAAACGGCATTGATTGTTCCATAGAGGGAAGGGGAACAGTCGAGTTAAAATTTCAAGGTGGTAAAGTTTTAAAAACATTAAAAAACGTCCTCTATTCCTCTAAATTAAGGAGAAATCTCCTGTCAGGTCCTGCATTGGACACTGAGGGCATTAAATTTAGAGGGGGAAATAACAAAGTAGAGGTATTTTCACGTGACCGACAAAAACTATTTACAGCACACAAGAAACGTGGTCTGTACCATGTTTACCCTACAATAACTAATAAAAAGAAAGCAGAAGCTAATTTTTCTTCAAAAGGTGACAATCAGAACTTAGAACTTTGGCATAGCCGTTTTTGTCATATTAATTGTAACGCTATAATTGAAACTAGTAAGGGAAAGGTATTTGGCCTACCCGTTTTTAAATTTAAGCCGTATAAACCCTGTCATGTTTGTAAAATAGCAAAAACTAGAAGAAAGAGCTTTAAAAGTATTCCCAAGATTCGATCGAACAAACCCCTCCAACTTTTGCACATGGATGTTTGTGGACCTTTACCTAACCCATCCATATCGGGACATAGATTCTTTTTAACGATAACAGATGACTACTCAAGAAAAGTCACTGTTTATCCTATGAAGCAGAAATCCGAAGTCTTCGAAAAATTTAAGAGGTACCAAAAACGTTCAGAACGGTTTTTAAACAGAAAAATTATTAATATCAGAACTGACAATGGCATGGAATTCTGCCATAATGAATTTAAGAAGTTTTTGGAGGAGGAGGGCATTAAAGCTGAAAGAACCAACGATTATACGCCGGAACAGAACGGTGTAAGTGAGAGATTTAATTACACGGCCTTGGACGCTGTAAAAGCCATGTTACACTCCAGTAAACTGGGAAATGGTTTTTGGTCGGAAGCATTGTTATGTTTCACATACACCTGGAACAGAGTATGCCACGCAAACTAATCTAAAACACCATTTGAGCTATTTTGTGGTCGCAAACCTTCAGTAAAGCATATACGAACTTTTGGATCAAAAGCGTTCGTAGGTGTACCACGTCAATTACGAAGTAAGCTCGAAATGAGGGCAAAACAAGGCATACTAGTTGGGTACGCAATGTTTACCCGTGGCTATAGAGTATGGCTACCGAGTGACAGAAAAGTCGTTGAAACAAGTAACGTAACGTTTGATGAAAATTTACCCACTCGTGAGAGCAGCGGAGTCGTGCTGGAACCCATTACAGCGGAAGAAAGTTCCGATGAGGAAAGGGAACCAGAAACAGAAGATTACGAGAAACCTAGCACATCCGAAGAAAAATTTGAAATAAGTAGCGGTGAATCCGATGAGGAGGAGGGAGAAGAAACAATTCGTTTTTCTAAGTCTAAAGACCGAGTAGCACCACCTAAAGATGTAGTTTGGATGAGAAAAGCCGTCCCTAGGTCAGACGGGTCTAGAAATGATATATACTACGGTATATCAGGAAGCAATGTAAGATTACGATCCTGTAGAGAGGTCGAGGCATATTGCAAGAAACATGGACTTAAGTATGACCCTGAAAAATTTAGTTTTAAAGGTAAAGATACCTACACCGGCATTGTGAAAGACGAAACGAATTTAACCAGTTCCTGACTAGAGGATATAGTAATTCCAAACTCATATTTTCAAGCAATAGATTCTCAAGATTCAGAAGAGTGGAAGAAAGCTATGACTGCAGCAATGAATGTTATGTACGAAAGAGAAGTGTGGAAACTTGTACCCGTACCTCAAAATGTAAAAGTAATAGGCAATAGATGGGTATTCACAGTAAAACACGACTCAAATGGTAAAATAGTACGATACAAAGCTAGACTGGTCGCTCAAGGATTCGGTCAAAGAAAAGGTGAAAACTACGACCAAGTTTTTAGTCCAGTGGTCAATTTCTCTGTAATACGATTATTTTTCTCTTTCTTAGTTGGACATTTTCATTGGTTTCATATGCAAGTAGACATAAACTCTGCATACCTATACGCCCCAGTAAAAGAAGATATTTATATGAAGCAGCCCAAAGGATTCGAAGAGGAAGGTAAAGAAAACTACGTCTGTAAGATCAACAGAGCTATTTATGGCTTAAAGCAGAGTGGACGTGAATGGTTCAATGAAATACACGGAATTCTAAGTGAGTTAAATTTTAATAAGCTAGAGTGGGCTAATTGTGTCTACATTTATGAAAATAGTTTAGTTTTACTACTGTATGTTGACGACATGGTGTTTATATCTAAAACCAAAGAAAAAATAGAGAAGGTAATTAAACTTTTAGAAGATAAAGTAGATCTAAAGAAGTTGGGTAGAACGAAGAAACTACTCGGGGTACAATTTGTTGAAAATAAGGAAGGTCTATTTATTCACCAGGAAGATTACATCAATAAAATTTATGAGCGGTTTAAGAAGTATCAGATACCATTAGTTTCACTGCCAATCGCAACTGGAATTGTAATGTCAAAGACGCAAAGTCCTAGTAACGATGCTGAGACTAAGGAAATGGAAAAACTGCCCTACCGTAATATTTTGGGATGTTTATCGTTCTTGGCTAGTAGAACCAGACCTGATATATCTTACGCTGTAAATATCCTTTCTCAATTCAATCTAACCCCGGCCAACATCATTGGAACCAATTAGTAAAACTACTGGGATATGTAAAGTCAACATCGAAGTTAAAGCTAAAACTTTCCAACATTAAAGAAATTTCAATAAACTGTTATTCTGATGCCGATTTCGCCTCAAATAGAGATGATCGTGTGTCGATGGGAGGTCACATCTTAATGTTAGACAAAACCCCAATCTCGTGGCGAACTTTTAAGCAGAAATGTGTAGCCTTGTCATCTATGGAATCTGAGTTTATTGCCCTGACAGAGGCATCAAAAGAGCTGTTATGGATGTATAGAATCCTAGATGAACTAAAAGGTTTAGACATTCTTCCAGAAAATTTAAAAGTTACCTTATTTTGTGACAATCGTGCAGCTATCGACTTTTCAAATTCTCCTATAGAGAACAATTGCACCAAACACATACATGTAAAATACCATTTCTTAAGAAGCCTCGTTTTAGAAAAATTGTTTAAATTGGAATATATTAACACTAAACAAAACCCCGCAGACATTTTCACAAAACCCTTACCCAAAATCAGCCTGTCCACTTTCAATGACAAGATTTTTAGTTAAGTGTGAAAGACCTACTCCCGTTTGTGGGAACCTAGGCAATTTTTTGTCTCCTATAAGCCCTTCGGCTTGAGACCTTTTTTGAGGGGAAAGGGGGAAATTTTTTTTGAAAAAAAAAAAAAAAACAAAGAAAAATGAACTCTATGTAATCATGTTTGTCCTATTATGTCTGTCTGACATCTTTACAGTCGAGGGAGTAAAGTTCCCCACGGAGTGCGATATTCTTAGCTCTGGTCTTTCTCTGAAGTTTTCGAGCAGCCTCAAAAGCGTCTCGCGAGGTGAAACTGTAATTTGCCAGAGAATCCTGAGGTGATTGGTTAGTTCTAAGAGTAGAGTATTTTCGTCCCAATCACAGGAGATGTTAAAGTTTTATTTCAGTAAGTCCCATTTTTGCTAGTGGAAGCTCCTATATGTCCACCCTAGTCTGTAAGGTGTTGTGTCAGGCATTATAATGTGTTAACCTATAACACAAACTTTTTTTTTCAAATTTTCCCGGGATGCATCCCAGCTCGATCTCAGTTGGATTTCAATTCGAGCTTTTTTTTCAAATTTAATTCGTATTTTTTTTTTCATTGCAATGTACTGTACTGTATTATATTGTATGAGCTTTGCAAAATGTGAGTATTTTCTAAAGTGCACTGAACGTATATCAAGAGTAATTTTGAAGTATGAATATTTTTATGATTAGAAATGTGTTTATTAATGTCCTAGCATATGTGTTTATTAATGTTCTAGCATAAGTGTTTATATTTGAATGCATTTATATAGTAATTTCTAGTAAGTTGAAAATTTTTTGAAATGAAGTAATTTTTGAAATGTGTACTAACCATGCTGGCCAGCAACAACTGTATATAGTGTTTCTACTAACCGTTAGTGAATTTTGAAGTATTTTTCATGCGTCATGATTAACTTACTTTTTCTTTAAAGAGGAAAGGTTACCTCTAATTTTCGTTTACTTTGAATCTGCCAGTTTCCTAAATGTCATGGAAGGCGGGCCCTTGTTAGAAAAAAAAAAAACGCTATTTCCTTACTTACCTTTTATTTCCATGACATTTTATCTCTAAATTTGCTAAAGTGAAAAAACGAAACTTTTGTAAGCTCCTTTAAAAGTTTTCTTAGTGAAAACGTAAGTTCGTTAGCATTTGAAAATGGCTGTGTAAACATCGTCATGTCTTTAACGCCGTAATAAAAAAGTTTACATTTCTCGCCGATAGATGGCGCTGTTCCTAATTTGCATAAAATAAGAACTTTTTTTTTTTTTTCCTATGCAAATATCCATCGTAGTCCCGCACTAACTGGCAGGTATAAAAAGGGCATCACAAGTTAACCTTTCAGTCGGTCAGACAGTGAGAGTTCTCGGTCTGCTATGTTGTGTGTGTAATCAACCGACGTGATTCAAGTAGAGCCGGATCAGGGATCCGTGCTGCGGTACCCAGATGATTCAATATGATGTGATGTGTTTTGTGAATCAGAATAAGATCGCCGCTGGCGACTTATCTTCGAGAAAGCTTATTTTTATTTGTGCCACTAATCGGATGTTGCTTAAGTATTGTGTCTTCACCATGTGCACTGTGTAAACCTACCATAATTATCTTGTTTCAATAAACTACAGAAAAAAGGTACCCAATTTGTCTTTCTTATTTAAACGCATATTCAAAACCAAAGATTTCTACTGTGCAACTCAACTTAAATGAGTTTCAACTCTGCCTAGAATCTACAAAAACTTATTTTACAGATAAAATCCAGTGACTATTCAATTTCAGCCAAAGACTTTTAATTTGTTTGTTGAATAGCTTAATTTATAATACAATATAATCAGTTAAGTTAATAATCCTTTTCAAGAACAATCCACGCCTTACCTCTGTTCTTGATATATAATGGTCCGGCTAAGTCGATTCCCACCACCTCAAACACTGTTGCATTTTCTACTCTGTCAGCTGGAAGGGGGGACGGCGCTGCCTCAAGGCGCACTGTTTTAAATCGGCGACATTTCATACAATCATTTATAATACTGCGAACTGTTCTTCTACCCTTTTGTATCCAATACCTTTCTCTAAGTATACTCAACAATATTTGAGTACCAGCATGGTTATTTTCTCTATGTGCATATTCAATTAGTCTTCTTGTGAAAAGACATTTCGCAGGTAATAGAATAGGCGATAAGAATGTCGGTTTATCGATTCTTTCTGTTATTCTTGTTTTTACACGAATTATACCTTCTTCATCTTTAAAGGTACACAGATGAGGAAATACGTCCTCACCAAACTTTTCAGTTTGTATGGTTCTAATTAGCAGGATCTCAGCATTGTGAATTTCCCGAACTGTTAAATCCCCTCTAGCTCTATCACAAGAATTCGCTCTTACGTTGTTAATAAACTGCAATATCCATGATACTAATCTTAAAATTGAGTGAAAATCTGAGAATTTCCTACCATACTAGGATATCGTCATGTCTGCCAAATTAATATTACTCAATTTTATTTTTCTCCTTTCTGAAATAATTTCGGGCATACTACTACAATTATCAATTGGTTCGTTTTTGGGCCAAATTTCGGTTGACTCTTTTAGCCATGATGGTCCCTCCCACCAATGCGATTCAAATAAGATTTTGGGGGAACATCCCCGAGATATTAAATCAGCAGGGTTCATCTTTCCCGGTACATGTCGCCACTCGGCGTTAGGGAGAATTGAATTAATTTCTTTAACCTGGTTAGAGACAAATACCGACCACTCCCCTCTTTGCTTCAACCAGTATAAAGCCGCCATAGAATCGCTCCAACAGATAGTTTTTAAATCAGGCATGTTTAGGGCTTGTTGTATCGAATGTGCAAGTCTCGCCCCGATAGTGCACGCCATCAATTCCAATCGAGGAATCGTAACTGTTTTAACGGGAGCAACCCTCGATTTGGCTCTAACAAACTGCACTTTTATCCTCTGAGGCGTTTTGGATCTCATAAAAATACACGTCGCATAAGAGTCCTTACATGCATCTACAAAAATATGCATCACACTTGATTCATTAATCTCAGCATGACGAGCTATTTCGACATTTCTCAAGATAGAAATTTCGCTAAACCATTTTTTAAATTTCTTTAATATATCCTTTGGCAACTCTGTATCCCAATCGAGTTTCAATTTCCAGAGTTCCTGCAAAGTAATTTTGGGTAACAGAGTGGCCGGACTC
>JAWZYV010003026.1:0-14141 GCA_038373885.1 Cheiracanthium punctorium
AAAAAAAACAAAGGCAGCTTAAGAGAATTTATTGAGGAAACTGGAAATATTTCTGCTTTACTTGCTTTTTTTAATTTAATTTTCCTGCAATTAATCTAAATGTAAACTATTTTACTTGAAAAGAAAATCTATTTCACTAATTACTAGGGTAAAATAAAATCTGTTTTAATTTGCAAGAAGAAGTAATTTATCAGCTGAACTTTAACTTTTCCTGCCTATTCTTTTGATTAAGAATTTACCTAACAAATGAACTCTTCTCATCCTGGTATAAATTAATGCAGGGTCTGTATCAGTCTTTTAGTTTCTGAAATTGCAATTTTTAGAAAAAGTGTGCCGAAATGACCAAATATAAAAATTTCGACAAATGAATTTTAAAAAGTTTTTAGTATGCAGGACAAATGTTGAAACAAAAGGACATTTTTCAAAATTTTTTTCAAAAAACAGAAGATTTATGAAGTCCTTTTCTTCTTCAAACCCTGCATCGTTCTTATTATAGATAATGATGAAATTTAACCTCGATAGCTTTAAAATGAATATCACATATCAATGACTCTGTCAGCTTACAATAATACTTACTTTCTATCACTAAAAATCTGCGAAAGGCTAAAGAAATGCTATAAAGTAAAGTCATATATAATTATAATTTCTATTGTATGCACTCATAAACTGTTCTGCAAATTAAAATATTATCTTCACTATTTTATCTATCAATACAGCATATATGAAAAAATGAGCACTTAACTACAAATGGTTGTCATATTTATCGTGTGAAATTAAATGTTAAATATGAGTGAAAATATAGCTTTATTAATTGAATGAAAGATACACGTTCACGTCAATATTAATAAATCTTTATTTCCCAGAAATTTGTACAGTACATCAGATAAATTAAAACAAGAAAAGTCCGATGTGGACCTCTGAAGATTTACAAACACCAAAGTTTAAAAAAGCAAATATTTTTACTCCAAAATTAATAAAGCTTTATTTCTCAAAAATTATTTAGTACACCCATTAACTTATAAACTAAAACTCAAAAAAGCTACGGTGCCGTAAATGCACTCCGGCCTTACGTAACACCCAAGCTCATTTCCACCGACATTCGACGAACACACCTGAAGGTCTATCGGAAACCTGTTCAATCCATCGGAGAGCCTACTATCCGGGTCACCAAGTGGAGAAAGCCCAGTGGAATCACGTTATTGCTATCGGGAAGCCCGTCACATGTACCGCAATTGTACCACCTTAACCTGACGATCGCAGCCGTTCGAGAATCTCGCCCACCGACGCTCAGAAACCCTCAACACCCCCTCACAACCCACGCCTTTATTTAAAAAACCACAACGGATTTCAACAACACGATTCTTTTAACGCCCAGCCCATGCCTGAAATAGCAAGATAGACCCCCCTCCACAATATGCCTTTTGGAAGAGGTTCAGTTCAGGCCACGCCAGAGCTAGATGATGGTCAATGAGGAAAAAGGCAGCATTTTAAGGAAGCAAATCAGCCAGAGCTAGATGATGGTAAAGACAGTTGATGGTAAATGAGGAGGAATAGAGCATTTCGTGGAAGCAAAGCAGCCAGGAGATATTTTTTTAAATCACCAGAAGCCAGATATTTTATGTCGAGCCAAGAAGAAACAGAGGACAGTGGATGGTATTTTGGATCGATCAGCAAGAGAGTCATTTATTTGATGGAAAAAATGAAGATTTTATTCTGAGTGGTTGATGGAAGTGATCAGCTAGTATTCGAGGTTTATATATAAGAGGTTGATGTTAGACTAGGATGTAGAAGACGTATTTTAAGACTTATTTGATTTTTGTTATTTTGACCATGTGCTAGAGGCAGTTCGAGTCATGTGCCATGCTTTTCAGATCGTTTTCAAAGGGCAAAGATTAGTGATCAATATTTAAGTGTGGTAGATATGGGAGCTTTATTTTTATTTCTACTTTAGGGTGTTTAGTGTCTATTGAACGGTGTGGCAATTTCTTATTTAAAGTTAGCCAAATGAAAGATTTTATACTTTGAAGTACATAATATAAGTAATTTTGATTTATATTCATGAAAATTTTAATTCAATAGTTAGCCAAATGAATGATTTTATACTTTAATTTCAATACTAAAAATAATTTTGATTTATAGTCATGAAAATTTTGATACATTTCCAAAATAGATATCAAACACTTAATATTAAAGTTAGTTATAACAGAATGATAATTTAGATAAATAATTTCATTATCAAAAATCCATGATAAATTTCGAATTTCGTCACTTTTTACAATGAACGTGACACAAAAATTATGTGAAGAAACAAGAGGTCCTATTGAAAGCCTGCGTCAAAATTTATTCTTAAATAATAATATATCTTATTAATTATGAAAAACTGTAATTTATTAGAAATTTTTAGCAGTTTTCTAAATAGGATAACATATCTGTAGGAACCCTCTTACTAACTTAAGTGATGCATAAATTTGTTGAGAAAATGAATGATAAATTCTATGTTAGAATCAATTACAGTTTGTTATGAGTGCAGCGAAATTCTACGAAATAAACATTCATGGGCTCAGTTCTTGCAGTATCTTATTTCCCCCAAAATTAAATATTACTTACTATAGACAGTTTTCACAGCAATGAAATTTTATCATACTGATAATTTAATATGAGAAAATATCTACAACAATATATTTGGTATAATTCAAATATCTGAGTAATTTAATCATTGTTTTCTTTCTGATTACGAAATATATAAATGTCCCATTAAAAGTGTAATGATATTCACGATTATCACGAAATTGAAGTTAAGTATTTTTTCATGAAAATCTGAAACACTTTTACGATACTAGTTTCCTGCCGATTCAAAGTTCGTATTCGAAAGCAAAAGTTACGTCTATGTATTAATATTTGAATTTGGTTTTAAAACGGGATTTAGAGACGTGAAAATATATTTTTCTATTTTAGAAAAAATATTTTCATTTAAGAACATTAGATTATAAATTCTAAATTGATATTTTAGTTTGAACTCAATGAAATTATAAAATATACAATTTATAATCAGCAAAAGACATTCTTATATTAGTTTTCCAAATCCTCTTTTATTAGTTTTATTCTAATAGAATTATAATTAAAGGAATTAATAAAGCTCGAACAGGTCTTTCGTCTTATCTGTTATTATTTTATTATATAAATTCACTGTAAAATCCTCTTTTGATAGTTCTATAAAAAAGTTATTGCAATTGAAAAGAAATGATAAATCTCGAACAAATCTGTTCCTGTTATCGAATATTATATATTTTAAAATAAGTTCCACGTAAAAGGAATTTACCATGTAAGTTTATGCTATGGAGGATTTCAGGAGAAAGAATACTTAATTTAATATCTTCAGTTCTCAAAAACAAATATGAAATTCCTTATATCAAAATATGCCTTACGTTAAATATTGCTTTTTTTCGTAACAGTGTAAATCTATGCTCCTTTTTTAGTTTTAAACAAAAAATAAATAAAGAAAGAAAATAGGAAAAAAATCATTTATCTGTTTTGAAAATGCATTAATTTTAAGAAACACATTTTACTTACTTATTTTCCAATTTATTTTTATTATTTTTTTAATGGAAATAAAGGCATTAGTAAAACATCTGTTAGTAAAAGGGTTCTGCTGTTAGGTAGGTGTACACACGTCAGCTCAGGCACAACTCTAAAAACTTTGAATGAATAAAGTGGACTGTATATTAAAAATACTCTTTATTTTAATCTGGATTTAACAATTTTTGCTGCAGCGTGTATATATCTCGTAACGCCACAGCACACATTTGCCTCTCAAGGCATCTCGTGCACGGTCTCGTACCGTTCTGACCGGGGGAAGCGAGAATGCAGAGCTGGCCCTCCGCTGCTAACCACTTGAGAGCCACTTCAAAAGATTTAAGACAGATGCTGCAGACAGAGGCGCTCAAACATCCTCCCCCCGTTGAAATTATACAAATTTCAACAATATTTAAAAACATGTAATCTACATTCACAAATTAAAAAAATATGTATATATATAGTACATAACAGCAAGTACAAAAAAAAGTATACAAAGCAAATTTATACACCCAGTTCTACAATCGAAAAATTTAATCACTTTCCATAGGAAGAATGCATATGTCTCTGACGTTCCTTTTAAATAGTTTACCATTGGGTAACTTAACATTTACTACTCGAATGTGTTTATCCTTTCCAAAAAATATTTCTGCAATTCTTCCTGTTAACCATTTTGTGTTGGGCATATTCTCATCTTTAATCAACACTAACGAACCCGTTTTTACATTATTTTTTGCAAATCGCCACTTATGGCGTTGCTGTAGGTTATTTAAATAATCTCTTTTCCATAACCTCCAAATTTGTTGGCTGTATTTTGTAATTTTCTGCCATTTAGAAAGTCTGTTATCCGACAAATCAGCCAATTGTGGCTCAATAATTGAGTTTAATGGCCTCCCAATGAGAAAATGGCCTGGTGATAATGTTTCAAAATTATCAAAATCTGATGATAAAGGGGTAAGAGGTCTCGAATTTAAAACACTTTCAATTTCTAAAATGATCGTGAGAAATTCCTCTAAAGTTAAATGTGCATTACCGATAACTCGTTTTAAGTGGAATTTAAAACTCTTAACTCCGGCCTCCCAAAGACCGCCAAAGTTTGGTGATTTTGGAGGTATGAACTGCCAGTCTATGCTTTCACTAGAAAGAAAATTTACCAAAGTTTCGTCTGGATGCCTCACCATATTATGTAATTTTTTCAGTTCCATGCTCGCACCTACAAAATTAGTAGCATTGTCACTAAATAATTTTGAGCACTTTCCTCTTCGACTGAAAAAGCGCTTCAAGCAAGAAATAAATGCATCAGAAGTAAGATCTGTTACAAAATCAAGATGAATTGCTTTGGTGCATAAACAAACAAAAATGCATACATACACTTTGTTCAGTTTCCCCTTTCTCTGATTTTTGAATTTAATATAGAACGGCCCGCAATAATCGGTACCGACATTGCAAAATGGGAAAGACTGAACAACTCTTTCTCTGGGCAAATCCCCCATAATTTGTTTCTCTAACACAGGTTTATTTTTGAAACATGTGATACACTGAAATACAATTTTTCTACAAACATTTCTACCATTTATGACCCAAAACTTACGTCTAACATGATATAATAAGGCATTAGGACCTACATGAAAATATTTCAAATGGTAATATCTTACAATAATTGTTGTAAGAGGATGTTTGTCCGAAAGGATCATTGGATGTTTTTGAGATGAACTGAGGTCGGAATGCTTTAATCGACCTCCGACACATAATATTTCATTTTCATCTAAGAAACAATTTAACGATTTTACCTTGCTATTATTAGGAATAGCAGCACCTCTCTTCAGGTTTTTTATTTCTTCTGAAAACTCACCTTTTTGTGCTTGTGTAATTAGATACATTTCCGCTCTTTTCACCTCCTTGGCAGTAAGGTGACCTGAGATCTTATCTTTAGCTTTAGCATTATGTATAAATCTAAATATATAACATAAAATACGAATGATGGTTAAATAATTATTACTCAATGCAAGGATATCATTAATAATAGAATTATGATTAAAATTTGTAAGGGTAATATGAGGATTGTCGCTTTCACAATTGCCCGTTTTTTTCAGTTCAACAGAGTCACCACATACTGAGATTGGAATTTCAGGATTGGGATATTCTCCCTGACTCAGAAACGTTGGTCCCTCGAACCACAGATCATTTTTCACTAGTGTCTCTGGATTCATCCCTCTTGAAATGAGATCTGCGGGATTGTTTCCGGAAGATACATGACGCCATTGTTGAACGCTTGTTAACTCCTGTATTACCGCTATACGATTTGCGACAAATGTTTTTAGAAGATATGGCTCTTTCTGTATCCAGGAAAGGACAATCATTGAGTCAGTCCAGAGAAAGATATCTACTGTCTTAAGTTGTAAGGAACTCGTCACTTTAGTCATCAGTTTTGCGAGAAGGACGGCAGCGGAAAGTTCGAGTCTGGGCACTGTTATTCGCTTAAGAGGTGATACTCCTGATTTGCTGCAGACCAAATTCACCTCGGAATCTCCTCGATCTGACGTGGATCTGCAGTAAATAACACATCCGTACGCATTCTCGGACGCATCCGCGAAACCGTGAAGTTGAATATGCACTGATTTTTGCATTATAATGCATCGATTAACACTTACACTATTTAGTAATGGCAAGGACTGAATGAAGTTTTCCCACTGTTTTGCCTCCGTTTCAGGAAGCGGATCGCTCCAGTCCAATTTCAAACACCACAGCCTCTGTAAGAATATTTTGGCTGCTGTTATTACAGGACCCAATAGTCCTAGGGAATCGAAAATTCTGGCAATTGTTGAAAGCACAGATCTCTTTGTTGGCGGAACCGAGTTCTCTATCTGTATTTGAAAGGTAAACTGGTCTGTGATGGGCTTCCATGAAACTCCTAAGGCCTTTGTTTCATCTTGAAAACTGTAACTACTGTCACAGTCTGTTTTTAGCTCTGGAGAGCTACTACACCACTTGTGTAATGTGAAACCTCCACTGTTGAGAGCTTTTATTAACTCTGATTGTAATGCTTTAGTGTCACTCAGGGTGTCTGCGTCACTGAGGACATCATCAGTATAGAAGTCTCTCTCTATGACTGGAGAGGCTAAGGGAAAGTTTTGTTGTTCATCTCTGGCTAATTGTTGAAGAACTCTTGTCGCGAGGTAGGGTGCACTCACTGTACCGTAGGTAACAGTGTTGAGCTCGTAAGTCTTAACTGGTTCATTCACTCCCTCCCTCCAAAGTATTCTCTGAAGTTTAGTTTGACTCGGGTCAATTAAAATCATCCTATACATCTGCTTTATATCAGCTACAAATGCATAAATATGCTTACGAAATCTAATCATTATCTTAAATAGGTCATCCTGAACAACCCCACCATTGTACTGTAAAGAGTTAAGCGAATTCCCTGATGTTGTCTGCGAGGAAGCGTTAAATACTACACGAAGTTTTGTAGTACTTTTATCTGGGCGATAGACTCCTAGATGCGGTATATAATATGTTCCTACTTCTTCCTCACATTCCGAAATCTCTTTCATGTGCCCTAATGTTTCATATTCCCGCAAAAATTCTTTGTATAATGATAAATAATCAGGCTCTTTTACAAGGCGACTCCACAACGAATTTAATTTCTTGAGGGCTATATTTTTAGATTTCCCTAAACAATTGGGATCCTCTTTTAGCGGCATTTTTACTATGTATCTACCTGTACTATCTCGTCTAATGTTTTTCTCAAAATGATTTTCGCAAATTATTGTTTCTTTGTTTTTAGGTATCTCAATCTGCACGTTCTCTATTTCCCAAAATTTCTCTATGGTTTTGGTTAGGGCAATATTATCTTGAATAAAGCCGCAATGGACCCTATCCGGCGTTTCAGTGGGAACGCTTCCACTTGCCACAAAACCAAAAACAGTATTTTGAAAGATTAAATTACTGTTAGTCGGACAAATTTGACCAGGTCGCAACAATTCGTAAAAGATTTCTGCGCTCAAAAGTAAATGTATGCGACTTGGTTTGTTAAAGTGTTCATCTGCCAGGTTTACATATTTTAACTCGGGTATATTTATCTCAAACGTTTTTGACGGCATGAAATCAGTAATCTTGGACACTATCAAAAAATCTAATTCTTTCTCGTAATTTCCCTCAGTGTTGGAAATCGTCGCTTTAACTACAGATTTAATTGTTGTGCAGGTATCGCCAATTCCACAAACTGTTAAATTAGTTTTTTCTCTTTTTAAATTAAGGCTGTTAGCACAATCTGAAGTCATGTAGTTATTCATTGCCCCTTGATCCAAAATCGCACGCACTTTAAAATTATTACCAACGTTATCTCTCACTAAGCAAGTGGCAGTGCTAAGGAGCGTTGTTTTTGATGTATTTATTACTCGCGAGGAGAGCACCGATGTGTTTATATTAGATTCGACGCTAGCCAAGGATGCTGGCTGGAATGTTGGTGCCTCCGCACTCAAAGTACTCTCTCTTGTACCTCTTGTAATAGGGGGGGAAACCAAATCGGGGTTATTGGCCGCGCTCTCTTGTCGCAAAAACTCACCGCTTTTCGGGAAATGTAATGAGTAGTGATGTCTTTTATTTTTTCCATCTCTTTTGCACAAAGAACAAGAAAATTTTGATTTGCAATTATTAATTAAATGTTTTCCAAGACAGCAAAAGCAATAATTATTTTTCTTAACTATTTCTACTCTCTCAGAAACAGGCAAGGCCATATAATTTTTGCATTTATATAAGAGGTGATTTTCATAACAAAGGCAACACTTTGAACTTTTACTCTCAGCTAAAAATACTCTAGACACATTTCTCGAATTAGAGGATTTTTGATTAAAACCTTCCGTTAAAAGTTTTCCCCGTGACACAAAAAATAGATCTGCTTCTTTTCCCAATGTTATGGGATCAAACCATGTATCTGCCTGCCTAACACTGATATGAGACGCTGTTTCTTTGTCTAATGTTTGAAACAACTTGTCTGATACAATTAATTGCTTTAATTTCTCAAAATCAGACACCTCTCTTAATTTTAAGTAATAATCAAAGCTAGTTGTCAAACGAGATGCAAATTGTACATGGGTTTCATTTGCCTGCCTAGTAGTTTTTCTGAATTGCTCCAAACATGACTGGGCGGTTGGTTCGAACTCTCTTAATACGATTTTTTTCACTTTATCATAATCATTTAACTCATTATCTCTTATGTAAGAAATTATGTTTGAAGCTCTCTCACCTAGTAAATTCAAAAGTATCTCCGCCTTAAGTACATCGGGTACGCTCTTTGTAACAAAGGATCTTTCTAAAGAAGTAAAAAACAGACCCCATCCTTCTGGTCGACTCGGGATTTTAATCGTTAGAGTTCTTATACTTTTTATTAGCGAATCTAATGAATCATATCTCTCAACTTTATTTTCTGATTCGTCGCTAGTTTTTGGAACTGTTTTTGGAATTGTTTGCAAGCGTGACAGTTCTAACTCAGCTTTCGCTCTCTCTAATTTAGTTTGTTCTAATTGTAATTCTAACTGTGATTCTGCTTTCCGGTCCTCAATTATCCCCTCTAAGAGATCTGATACAAATTCTGGTTCATTTTTGAATTTATCAGTATCCTTTATAATATTAATAAGCTCTGTCGTTGTCATTTTCTCTGTTATTTCCTCTCCTAACTCTATCGCAGCGAGCTGCAAATCAGCTTTTCTCGCGTTTTTGAACATTTTATAACAAACTCAATAACTAATTTATAACTCAAAACAATGATAAAAATAAATTCAATTAAAGGCTAAACACAACTCTTAACTCTAAAGAATAATAACACAAATTATCTCAAGGGAGTAAATGACCAGAAAAGCTCAGCACCTACTTCGTCACTTGTTACACAAAGGAACTTCATTTATATCCATAAGGCACCGGAACCGTCTCCGGCTCGACGGACCAAAATGTACACACGTCAGCTCAGGCACAACTCTAAAAACTTTGAATGAATAAAGTGGACTGTATATTAAAAATACTCTTTATTTTAATCTGGATTTAACAATTTTTGCTGCAGCGTGTATATATCTCGTAACGCCACAGCACACATTTGCCTCTCAAGGCATCTCGTGCACGGTCTCGTACCGTTCTGACCGGGGGAAGCGAGAATGCAGAGCTGGCCCTCCGCTGCTAACCACTTGAGAGCCACTTCAAAAGATTTAAGACAGATGCTGCAGACAGAGGCGCTCAAACAGTAGGGCTGTTAGGTAGGTTCTGCTGTTAGTAAAAGAGTTCATCTGTTAGTAAAAGGGGGGAGGGGATGTAATAAAAACTTATTATATATTAAATAATTCTGAGTTATTTTCTTAGATTAATCCAATACCCCTTGAAGCCAAAGACTTGTGAAATTTTTACGATTTAAAAATTCGAATCCAAACTGATTTTAATATTTTAATAAATACTATTTAGACTTCTATATAGTTTACAAAGTATTTATGAAATTTAAAATATGGCTAATTTTCATTTAAAATAAAGAAACAATATTGCATAAAACTTAAATTGCGAGCGTTTCATCTTCTATCGCAATATCACGAATATATTAAAACAATGATTCGAAAATGTCACGGTTAAAAATTCGAATCTTTTCATAAAAGTTTCATTCCTTATAATTTTTGCCATGAAAATGAAGATGAACAAAAGGTATTGGAGAATTCAGTCCATTGATTTGTTACATCATCATTCGTTTAGATCAGTGATGACTGACGGGCCCTTTCGGTAATAAAGCAGTAAAGTGCAATCTAGTTAGATTGAATACGACTCATGAGAGTAAAACAACCTAATCGAAACTATTTAGCTTTTTCACAGGTTTATTGTAGAAAATAATAAAATGCTGACTATTCTTTTGTAGTGTACAGAGTGTCAGTAACCAATTTTCGTTTCCAGCTCCTCAACGGGACAAACAATACACTCATTACATTTATCAGGGTATAAAAAATGAGATGACCTAGGAAAGAAAAAAATAAAGACGCTGGATTTCAATCGGACCTCTTTGTTTCACGCTCCCTCTTGCGTCAGCGTTTTCGTTCAGTCTTCCGCTGCGAAGGAACGGCGGCCGCAGCAGCAGAAGAGAGAACGGAGACGCTTCCGCAGCGCAGCGCCCCGTCGCCGACGCTGGCGGACCACCCTCTCGGGGAGGTTCACCTGCTCCTCTTCTGACTCGGAAGGGTGCAGGTTCACCTCCTCGAGATGATCCCAGATTTGCTCCGCCCGCAGCACCTCGAGTCCGGGGGACGTTTCCCGGACATCGGGTGCAGCAACCTGTGGAGAGAAAATATCCATGAGCGGCTCTACCTGTACGTCTTCGACCGGGTCCGGCGACGCGGGAACGGAAGGCACAGGATCCACCGAGGGAAGAGGGGAGGCACGATCCTCCACGGGAGCAGGCAGTGCACCTGAGGGATGAGGAAAGGCATTCAAATTAACTGATAAAGTTTTTCTTATTCAGATCGATAAGTTTCAATTCAACGTAGACATGAAAATCAAATGACACCCTTACATACCAATTTACAGATTGATTCAAAACTAGTGTGACCAAATTATACAAAGACCGTAAAATACCCCATAAGTGCCCCTCTTCTTATAAATGCCCCCCCTTCCCTTGCTTTTCTCGTGCATTTCGTTTGCTTTTAAAATACCGAATCCTAAATATACCCGTAAGGTGGATTCATACTGGCCGTTCCGTGCCGCTCAGATACCATTCTGCCCCACAGTTATTTTCCCTTTTGAAATTTCATCTGGCCGAGTGCGAGTTTGCGGAGCCACAGCAAATGCACCCATGAAATCGCACCCTTTGTCCCCGAGGTGTGACGACAGAACAGTGCTCTCCGCTTTGCTTCGCTAAGGGACGTCATCGCGGCGTCTCGACGGTACGGAACGGACGGAATGCATCTATCTTCACTTGAAGATAGAGGGGGCGCTTAAACAGTGTATTTTTTCCGATTTTTATCGTTTATCTGGCCTCCTAGATCGTGATCTTTTTTGAAGATTCGGGGGTTATTTTGCAGCATTTTACGTTACTTGTGGTAAATTTTAATCCCTTTAACCCCAGTTTTATTTTAAAAAATAATTCGTTTAAATTGAAAATCGAGCTATTATCAATTGTGGGAGTCAATTGTCTTCGAAATTAGATCGTCAAATCCCGAAACGAAATTTGAAAGCTTCTGAAGAAAGGTTGCTTATTTCTGTTATAATTAAATCATTTAAAAATCAGAAAAGATATTTTTCTAATGGATTACTATCTAAACTTCGGAAAGATATAAAATATGGCTGGCAATCAAAAGTACTTTGTGAAAAAGAAAAAAAGAAATTGAAAGAAATATCCCTGCAGAAAAATCCTCTGTTTCAAAGAACTACAGGTATCGTAATCGACAATTTTTCGTCAGGTCAAGAAAACTGTCTATAAAAAAAATGTGAAGAAACCGATCTGCCATCAAACGTCTGCAAAGACCGTAGAAGAACGAAAACGTTGTTGTTACTGTTGCTAATTCCACTAGGTTTAGTCGAAGGCTAGACCAAGTCCAAAAGGTCGCGAATCTTCAAAAAATCGTAACTAGAAGAGGAGTGGCTGTCAGATCCTCGCGTGAAAGCCCCAAGCAGTTTAAAAAATGAGCTGCCCAGCTAAGATCTGCAGGCCATGGAGCTCATTCAATCATCTGACTTCTCGTGCTCCGGATTCTTTCGATCGTCAGAAGCTGTTCCCCTTTTTAATTCAACCATGAGAAGAAAACGTTCCCGAACTTTGCATTTTTAATGTTAAGCAGATATATACAAAACATGGATAAATTCGGTTGAAGCACTGTTTCATCTGTTACCCACAGCTGGCAAAACGATGATACAGTATATTTCAAATGGACAGCGCGAAATAGTTTCATTGAAGTTTCATAATGGACACTGCTGTTTGTTTCATTTACACAGTCCAGTCACATTAATGTGACCACCACCTACTTTCGACGTCAACGTGAAATAACCAATCACAGAAGGCAGGTAGCAGCCCATTGCAGTGGAGTGCATATAAAGGATGTCCTGGGGCGTCGGAAAGTATTTCAATCGTTGGCGTCATGCAGAAACGTAGTGATTTATCCGACGTCCAAAAGGGCACGATGATTTACTTTCGGGCCAAGGGTGGAAGCATTTCGAAAACGGTGCTGCCGTGGTAAAAGTATTCCATACATGGCAAAATGACACTATCCAAAATAAGGTGCGTGGCACATGTGTCGCACCACTGGCTAATGGATGACAGAGGCGAACGAAGGTTACGGAGATGCGTTCGGGGTTGAGCAACTGGCAGCCCAGATGAACCAAGGGGCTACCAAGAATGTATCCTCAACAACCGTTCTGCGAAAGTTGCTGCGCACGGGCCTCCGCAGCAGATGCCTGGTTAATACACCTATGCTGACTGCTGTTCATCGGCGACGAATGCTGGAATTGGCACGCCAGTACCGCAACTGGACGTTTACAGAGTGGCGACAGGTGGCTTTTTCCGATGAATCACGTTTTATGCTCCATCGGAGAGATGGACGTTGGGGTATACGGCGTGAAACCTCTGAAAGCAAACACCCTCCAACCATTGCCGGAAGGATCCAGGCTGGAGGAGGGAGCATTATGGTTTGGGGAATGTTTTCCTGGCATTCACTGGGTGCACTCATCTTTGTGGACGGCACGATGGATCAGCATAAGTACGCTTCTGTCTTTGCGGACCCTGTCCACCCCTAAATGCGCATTATTTTCCACCCAGAAGGATGGCATTTACCAGTAGGACAATGCGAGGTGTCATACAGCTCGCAGTGTATGTGCGTGGTTCGAAAAGCACCAAGATGAGTTAACCGTACTCCCCTGGCCAGCAAACTCACCGAATTTAAATCCAATCGAAAATCTGTGGGACCACCTCGATCGAGTTGTTCGCGCCATGGATCCTCAACCGCGTAATCTAGCGTAGCTGGCTACGGCGCTGGAGTCGGCATGGCTCAACATCCCAGTGAACACCTTCACAAACCTAATTGACATCTTCCTGCAAGTCTCGCAGCGGTCCGCTCTGCCAAAGGTGGTTATTCTGGCTTTTGGCAGGTGGTCACATTAATGTGACTGGACTGTGTATTAAGGTGTGTAGTACAGCTTATAAAGAATCATCGTGGATTTTTTCGAATCCCTAGAGCAAATGGTTTATTTTCCTTTGTGTATAAGCTCGTGAGGGAAATTTTGTTTCTTAGAGTAAAATTCCTTAACACTAGTTTCAACTCGGTTCTTTGTCGATTCCCACGGGCGGTCACATTTGAAAGTGACGTCAGAAAGCCGTTATGTGTTTTTATGGTGTACGTGTCTATTTATGCAACTACTGAACAAGAACCCATAAAAGGATGATGCAACGGACGGGAGAATGGATAATTATTGAGTCATAGGTATGACCGACGATTCCAAAAGCTCTCAAAAGAATTCGCGTGTTTTGGACCATTCCAGGCATGAGTGAGTGCGCCTATCAGAGGTCAAAAGCACGTGCATCTCTCCTGATTTGAAAGATAGGTTGCCAAACATGA
>JAWZYV010003027.1:0-13047 GCA_038373885.1 Cheiracanthium punctorium
CTTTACACATTTGTTAGTATATTCTGTTCCAATATAACATAATTCTCAGTTTCTATGCGGCCCCCTATATTCACTGATAAACTAGCATTTTTTTATTTTATTTATTTATTTATTTGCTCTAAAAAGGAGCATTTGTTATTCTTTTTCATTCAGTTAATGTTAATTTAAGTAACTAAATCGCGGAAGAAAAAAGGGGGGAATTCCAGAAATCATTGAATTTGTAGTCAATCCACGAAAATGCACAAGCATATGAATCTTTATTGAAAGGAATCAATCATTGTTTTTACATGCCTAAAGCAAGAGCAAATTCCAAGTACCTTTTTAGACATTCAAAGAAATGTCTAAACTCCGAATGGTCTGAATACTTTTGATCATGCAGAAAATAAAAAGACACATATACGATATGCACCTCTATACGCTAACTTAATGCAGTAAAAAATATCTAGAACCAGTTTCTTTTAGATTTTTGGTCAGCTAATTTATTACAGTGGCAAAAGAATGCAGATATGTTTTCACATTTTCGTTCACTTTCAGATATCCGATCAAAGCAATCGCTTGAGCCTGTCTGCTTCAATTTACCAAGTTGTAAAAGCAAAGCGTATTAAGTGACTTTTCTATTGAAATAAATACATAAAAATGGCAGCATACAACAATTTCTTTTTTTTCCTTGCTGGCGATTAGAAATATTTTTCATCGCTGTCAGAGTTACTTAATCATTTCAAAATATATTTAAATCCAAAACTATCTGATTTTTTTCTGCACTTGTAGCTTTCAGCGTTATATATTATAAGCACTAACAATGAAATAAAAAAGTGCTTATGCTTTTTGGTTTGTCTACCTGTTCGTCTCTCCATCTGTCCGTGCTCTAACTGCCTAAATAGCTATTCATTACTGTGAAATTTATAAATTTTATTTCCATGTACTGTGTCATGTATCCTATGCAAGATGATGTATCTGGCATTCAAAGAGCTTTTACTGAATCATTCAAAATTATTCTAATGCAGTATATAGGAGTCATTCTTTAAAGCGTGTTTTAGAAACATTCACCAATTTAAAATGAAACAAAAAAACATACGTTATTAAGGTTTATAAAGTAATGCTTTCAAAATCTGTTCGTGTATCATTTATACACGGAAAAAAAAAATCACCACTCTCATCCAGAATATCATGTTGTTTTCTGTGTCGAAAAACTGTTAAAATCAAGCATGTAGGTGATACACATAACTGCTATAGACGAAATTTTCAAGAATTTCTAGTCCGTACTATTCTAGCTAATCACATCAGACTGACTAGTTTGTGTAAAGAGATACTAGTGTGCATGAGTGTGTGCATGAGTGTGCATGACTAGTGTGTGCATGCGTGTGCACGAGTGTGCACGAGTGTGTGCATGAGTGTGCATGACTAGTGTGCATGAGTGTATCGTTCGATACACTCATGCACACTAGAATTACCGTTCGTGTACTCGCGGTCTACCTGCGGGTACACGAACGGTCTACCGCGGTCTACCCGAGTCTACCCGCTTGTGTATGCATAGATTTACAGGTATTTTATCTGTGTACAAGCACGAGCTTATGGAACAGCAATCTAAAAATTGGGTAAGTCTGTTCAGAAGCGTCTCGTTTTATGATTTAGTGTATTTATAGATAGTACATAGACTCATAAATTCTAGTTCCACCAATTATTTTATAGATGTCAGAGGCATATTTTTTTCCAGTGTACTTCTTTCAAAGGAGCACTCACAAAATTTCAATGCATTACGATTTATGGCAGTTTAAAAACATTTGTTCAATTCAATAAGGAGTGCATACACGTTTGTACTAGCTTACTCTTCGTTTAAAAGATACAAGTAACACTTAAAATTCTTTAACTGTGTCTCACAAAATTACACGAATAGAGATATTATCTTTTTTGAGGCTATGCTCAATATTTCAAATCAGTTGATGATCAAACTCCAAATTTGGAGGGCGGGGGAGAAAAGAAAAAAAAAAAAAAGTAAAGAAAATTTCGGGAAGTGTTTCATAAACTATGCGTTTCGCATGATTTGTCTTTGTTTTTCGCTACAGTGAGTAACTATTACATTTACTGTAACAGTTTTTAATCAAAGAGTTCTAACACGTTTAATGATTGTCTTTATCTGTTTATGTGTTACAGATATATTTGATGTTTTTTAAGCTGTGCTGTTTAAAACTTATTTCAAAAAATAAAACAACGATTTAAAATACATACAATGCATTAAAATGGACGTTAAAATATCGAAAACCATCCTAGAGTTCTTTTATTAGACTGTAACATTCAATGTAATATTAACTCAAATTAAGAATAATTCATTCTTCCTGAAATATTTTGTTTAACACTAACATTATGACGTTTTCCATATACTTCCATGTACGGTGAGCGGTCAAAAAGACCACTTGTTTTGAAAGATGTTTGTTTGTTTGTGGATTAAGGCCGATTGACTGCACTAGGGTTCTAGGCCTATAGGGGGAATGCCCTCCGTTGAGGACTTACTAAAGGACTCGTAGCCTATATTTACGTGAGATTTCGGAGAAAACTACGGGAAACCCCGAACGACTAGGTCGACAGGCGCGACCAGGGTTTGAATCTGGCACCTCCTGCCTTCCAGTCTCGAGAGCAGAGCCCCTTGTTTTGAAAGATGAAAATGACATAAGGCGAATATGTATAATTTTTTCGTATAATTTAATACATAGTTCTCAATAAAATTATTAATGTTAAAAATTTCCATAAAATACTTCCGTCAACTGTGAGCAAGATTTATCACTAAATAGTAAAAATAAACAGTATATATCGGTAAAAGTAGATTTTCATGAGATCTGACAAAATGACCTTCCGCTGTAAATATAGATGCATAAATATAATAACCACTAAATTAATTTTAAATGCAGGAAACCATGTAGTGAATGCATACTTAGATAGAATATGTCAATGAAAGTAATAATTCGTTTAAAATGGAAACGTTTAGCCTGTTTGAGTAACGTATTGGTCAAAATGTCCGTCTCCGCAATGTTAGTGTTAATATTGACAAATTTTTGTATTTGTAAGAATCACGCGACCACGCATTGCCAGTTATTTTTTTCTTTACATCGGAAATTTTGCTTTAGCATGTAAACATTGCATTTAGTATAAGAGTCGAATAAAATAGCTTTTAATATGTTTCTCATTTTTTTCCATCCATTTTTTTTTCATTAGGGTTTTTTATATTGTAAAATTTAATAGACAATACAGGTTTAAACTAACTTTAACGCAGAAACAAGTTTAAAAATTCAAAAGTTCGCAAACAAATATCCCATGTATGTTAATTTAATCTATGAATTCAACTAACTCTCACATATAAAAAACTTCCGATTGAAATAAAAATCTTTAAATACGGGAAACACAAACAGGGTGTGGTAATACTTGGTCGCGCTGATGTGACATAATACTTAATGTCTCAAAAGTAAGGTAACATACAGTCCTTATAATTAATTTTCCCCATATGCAATATCAGATGCATTCTGCACCTGAAACGCGTGAGCATATCACCCCCAGCAGTGGCAAATGGACGCTCAATGTCTTTTTCTAAAATAGTTCAAATAATTTCCACCAGTTAGCGATTGCATGGATAACACGTGAATTCAGCTCAAGATATTACTCATAATTATTAATAAATGTTCCAAAGCTATCGAGTAAATGTTGAAACTGTTCGTAGATTTCAAGTTAGCCATTTCCATTCATAAATTTGCTGGGTTTTTTCATACCAACATTCATGCTAGTGAACATTTTTTTAAACTAAACTTTTAACAAACTTTCTTGAGTGCATCTCGTGTAAAGTCCATCTTCCACAGTTGGTTGCAATCTGCTCACCCGTTTCATCTGCAGAATGCTGTTCATGTAACAGCAGCAAAGGCTCCTGCGATCCGCTTGCCCAACTCCAACAGATCTCGAGGAAGTGGTGAGACAAAGACTCTGCCTTTAACAAAGCCTTAGTTAAAGAAGTCACATGAAGTCACTTGGAAAGCCATCTGGACAACGCTTCGTCATCAGAACCAGTGAGACATATCCAACACTCTCGGTAAAGTTTATTCCGGTACCTTCTCCCATGATTACGGCTCCACCCTGCTGCGAAATGAAATAGTTGATGTTAGAACTTTAGGGAGTCCTTTTCAAGATGTAGCAGAATACAAAGATATCTGCAGAATACAAAGCATCTGCAGAATACAAAGTTATGAATGTCCGCTGCAGTTCTTTCTGAAAAGGAAAAAAAAAGTGCCCATAATATTCCCTTCTGCATACAGCAACAGAAAAGACCTCCTGCATGTGAAGGATGGCTCAAGCTAGGTGTTGTTTTGTGTCCCCAACTTTTGTTTTAGTATTTTCGTATACTTTAAGATTCCAGATGTTGAATTTGGATTTTGAACAACTTGTAGACGTATCTAAAACACCTAATGGTCCCCACCGAAAATTCAGCCTGAGAGCTGTTTTTGTTGAATATGGCTTTTTTTTTCGCCACCTTGAGGAGGTATTCTGCTTTAGAATATCTGTGATGTGCTCAATGATTCGCTGAGTGCCTTCTGAAACCCGAGATTAGAACATCATGCCTGTTCACTTTTTAGCCATTTTGAAAATAGTATACTCATTAACAGTGGGCATTTTAATCAAAACTAGCATCTGCTGTTGTTGTTGCTTATGCCCTCTGACAACCGGAAGTGGTGCCAGATCCCCCAGCTAGGGAGGCGATGGGGACGTCTTCCATTTCTAGTGAGCCCCAGTGGGGGGAACTCCGATTTTAGCTCAGTGGTTCCTTAATTTTAAACCCAATCCGGAGGAGGGACTAATCCCCTGAAATCGGCATGCCCAGGAGCATCGTTTAACAACATGGAGGACATTGGAGCCAGGACAGGTTTTACGTGCACCAGCTCCCATTAGCATACAAGGTCCCACGGCAGTCGAGCCGAGAGGGAGTTCACCCTCCCAGGTACTGTCCAAGGCCGGATGCAGCTTCACTTGCCGTGTTCTTATGGGAACGGAGTTGAGCGCCCAGACCACTGCGGGACGAACTTGTACCTAATAACTGGTATGACTAACTCTTTCAACACATTGGTCACCAGGAAAAATTAAATAATTAATATAATCACCATTAAATTAATTCAAGAAAATCGTACAATATTTTGGACACCCTGTTTATTTTATGCCATTTTTGACAGCTTTCATTTGTAAATGTGCTTTACTAAAGAATGACAGCAAATCTAAATGAATTAAAATTAGCTAATAATGTAGAAATAAATGCACCAAAATCTCAAAAGAGACATATCGATCGCTTTTTATTTATTATGAAATTCTGTATATTCTGAAAATGATTCGTTAGCTGCTTGAAGAAAAAATAGGTTTATTGACAGAAATATTTCTTTTATATTCATAAAAAAACAGACTTCTGAAAAATAGAAGTCAAATTAGAAAAGTAAATAGTCGCAGGTGTGGTAGAAAGGAAGGCTCAGTATAAATAGTGTTATCTTAAGAAGAAAAATATTAAGAAATAATGGCAAACACAGAAAATAGGTATAGGAGATATAGCAACTTTATGAAGAAAAATAATAACAATTCTATGAATAACTGAAGTTAGATTAAAAATATAAAAGTTACAACAGGGGAATTAGATATATAAAAGCAGTACATGCAAAGTACTTATTTTTTATTTCATTATTTATTTGCTTATTTATTTACACCCATATAATTTCTATTGTGTATGTAAGAAAAATCTGTCTACTGGTAAATATTTCATATTCGATGTGCTTGGTGCAATTTATCCTTCTTGGTCAACTATAAATCTCATTTTCACATTTATTTTATTAACCATCTGAATGGCGTTGAAAAGTGCAAAAATGTATTCTTATTTTTATTCCACAATGATTTGCCTGAACTCGTTGTGGACTAAAAGCACTAAAAGAACACTCCATAACCACAGAACGTTAGCAGAGGGGTGAGGAATTTTTTCTGAAACTCTAACCTCAACCCCCCCCTCCCACGCACACACACACATACCTTGAATCCGGGTTTAGCCTATTTACATCACTAAAATCTAGCATTAAAATAAAGAACACCGTACAATTATAATCAGCCTCTTGAAAACATTCTACACACTTTGCTACGTTTAAGTAATTTTAACTATGCAATTTGAATAACATCAACTACATTTAAAAGAAAACGGATTCTATTTTTTTCCATACCTTCAAAGTTGAAAAAAATGTATCATGTATTTATTTTAAATTCCATAAAAATTGTAGGTGTTTCGCAAAGCCAAATAAATTGTACGCATCAACCGCTCACAGGATTAAACAAGTAAAAAAAAAAAATGATGCATTATATCTTTACTTAACATCAAAGTACATTTTTCTTTAATTAAAACTCACACATTGGTGTGAATATTTCTCCATACAGTTATCTAATTTTATGCGCACCTAATAAAGAAAATCAGAATAAGCATCGGAGGAAATTCAATAACCTTATCATAATCTAAATCTGACCCTTAACAGCCAAGACAGGGGCGTTCGAATAAAGAAAAAAAAAACCTTCATTCATATTAATGCAGATGTGTCCCCTAGACGTTATTTCTTCAAGAAATAAGGTACTGAATAAAGAATTACACCCAGAAACTACATCTATTCTTTGCTCTTGGTAAATGAGAAATACAGCAGTATGAGGTATTGAATTCTTCCAATGCTGATAACGCAACACATGTACCCACGGTAAGGCTACTTGTTTATTTTCCCTCGTAACAGAATAATACAATGAGGGGGAAAAATAATGCAGAATATATTCTGTACGAGATGTTATATTGAAAAAGATTTTTTCTATATATTGTTATATATTTTTTATAATTCTAAGTATTAGTTTCAGACAAATTTACTCATTATCTTACTCTCAACTAGCTTACTTTTCTTTTCTTTTTTTGGTTACCGTTTTAATTTATTTTTAATCTGTTTAACAACATAAATCATGGGTACTAAGCCCGATCACGTCACTACTAATCTGCTGTAAACTAACAGGTAATAAATTTGTAGATCAGTTACGCAGGATGTCATCGAAGTTCCTTGATAGTTCTATTTAGTTAGCAGACTACAGACCTCACCAAGATGTGGTTTCGCATGATGGCGATCCAGCCCACAAAACAAGCTCCCTTCTGAACTTTTCTCTTTTACAAAACATCATATGCTATAGCGATCTGGTTAAATGGCCTCCTAATCATCCAATCCAGTTTCTTCCCCCCTTTTTTTAGAACCAGAATGAAGTAGAATCATTAGATTTTCGAAAATGTATTTTATTATGGGTCTGATGCATCATGCCATCCGCAATGTTTACGAAAGTTCAAGAGAAATTGAGTCCATCTATGTTTTAAGATGAATCATGCGTTCATGTGTGTATTGTAATCCAAGCTAGACACTTAGAGCACATGTGACCAGAAAAAGAGTATTTTTCCGTTACAGTTGGTCTATTTGTAAAGGTTGTCCCAAACTTAACGCAAGATTTGAATTAAATAGACAATACAGATTTTTTTTCAATTATATTTTTTATTAAAACATAAAATACATAAGATAGTTTGTGCTTTTGTTTGTAGATTAAGGCCGATTGACTGAACTGGGGTCCTAGGCCTGTAGGGGAATGCCTTTCGAGGGACACTTTCTAAGGGATCCTAGCTCGTATTTACGCGATATTACATAGTATAACGTTATGTATGGAATAGCCCATGGGACAATGATCCCCACGGCTTTGCTGGTTGCAATGGTGGCAATGATCCCCATGGCTTTGCAGATACCCATTCTTTTCTCGTTTTCAGGTTCATTTGAATAAATGTGGCTGAATTCCGTTGAGTCCTCCGCACATCCTCCTTCAAAGCACGGGTGGATGCGGGCTTGTTGACCTACACCTTTGACTTCAAATTACCCCAAAGAAAGAAATACAATGGTGTTAAATCACAGGATCTTTCTCATTATTCATCATCAAAATCATCATGAATTAAACTTTCATTATTTTTGAAATGTTGTTTGTTCAACAATGAAAACGCGTTGTTCTTTCGTATAGGGGTGCATTTTTACTGGCTTAAAACTATCAGCAACCAAACTGTTTTCCTTTTTTGGTTGCCCACACTAAATTAATTACTTTTTCTATTTCATTCAAATCTAGCTTCAATTTTGGGGCACCCTGGATAATATTTTGTTTTTGTTTGAGTTAATCTTCGAGAAAGCATTTCTTACTGTACTATTATTTCAAATTTATCTAAATTATATGAGAATGTGTACTGTGTTTTGATGTATTATATATAATACACATATTTTAATAGCAGTTATTAGGCAATTACAGTGTTTAATGACTTGAACAACAACACTTTTGTAAATACCATAGCAACTCTTCATCTGACATCCCCTTCTCCATATGTGTACAGTCCCACTCTATTCCCTGTAACTTTGAACTGGGATTTTGCCTTTAATTTTGGTCACATAAATATTGAACTTAGCGTGTTTGCAATGTTCTGTATGAACAAGATTTTCATAGAACTAACTGCATGTTCGGAACTGATGCTGAATACAAATTTAGGTTAAATATTTTTTTCACTATGTTTTCCCTTTAAACTATTAAAATCTTTATCGTGCGTCTAATTATGACTACTTTTTGTCACTGAATTCATGCATTTTCGACTAACGGTGGAGAAAGTAAAAGTCGTTCAGGTTATACGTGGACACGCTTTCCAATGATTCATCAGTATTCGTTTAAAAATTAAATTTTGTTAAAAAATTCAATCTTGAAAAGGTACTCCCAAAACGGTATTTCGCCCCGAGCCGCGATCAGCGTTAGTCCGCCTAGTGTTAAAGTTCAGATTGAGGCCAGAACAAAACTGGTATCTGGTTGGATCTGTCTGGATTGAAATTTAATCTGTGCACACTTTAATTTATAAAGTTATTTTTTCCCCAGTTCAGTATTGCAATGAGTAAAGTGAATATAGAAATTGTCAAAGTGAATATAGAAATTGTCAAAGAAATTGTCAAAGAATACAGAAATTGTCAAGTGAATATAGAAATTGTCAAAACCGATTTTTCTGCCAAATTCTAAACCCGAAATTTCTTGCCATCACAATACTATTTTACTTCGTACAACACAGTAATAAAGATGCAATTTTAATTACTAAATGTAATTACTCCTTTGAACTGTTTGTGATGGATGCTCAATGATGGGTTCAATGATCAAAGAGAAGCGATGCTGGTGGCACAGAAAGGGAATCTTCACCTTCGTGTCTCTGCGACGACCTGATTTGCTGGGTTGAGTCTGGTTTCAAGGTTTTAAAGTGATTATTTATGCTCAATCAGCTTAATAAAAAGATTTAGCAAAAATATCTATTTTAAGAAAAATAATCTGTCAAACAAAATTTTCTTATGTTATACGCTACACGATAAATTAAGAAGAAAATTTATCTACCAAAAAATTGGAAGTGTGCATGCATGGCTATAATATAAGTACTAGGATTTTTACTCGATTGGATATCCTTAACATCAACAATTCGGTCTAAGAAAAACGCTCCAAAAAAATTTTTACATGAAATTAGTCAATCTAGTACTTTTAAATGTGTTCAGTAATAAAGAAGTCGATGGAATCTAGTCACAAAAAAGATTTAGTTTATAAAAGAAAATTCAATTACAACAATTTAAATCATCTGTTTACTGAACAAACTTCATCAGACTACCTCAAGAAAAAAAAGTTGGGCCAACAAAGCATATTCATTTTGTGTATTTTTAATAAAGATTTAGAAGAGCTCGTCGACAGCTGAAGTAAAAGTCTTTTATAGTTTAATTGTATTTTCGAGGAGTGTTTGAAAGGAAGTCTACTAAGCTTATATGTAGTCTTCCTGAAGTTTTTAGAACTATTGAAACATATATGATTACAGTAAATGACTTGGAAACTGTTTTTTCAATTTCAAATTCTCTGTCGCAGAGGAAGGGATATTGTTAGTCATTTGAAAGTAGTGATTTTTTAATCAATCGTATCTACCTTTTGAAATATCCAACTTACGATTATAGTTCTTTTAGGTATTTTGTTCCTTGAATGTGTACTGCAGACCGATTGTATGTGTATTATAACTATGCTACATAATTATTCTTAAGAGATTGTGATACAAGATGGTTTATCAGTGTTAAAATTTTAGAAGTTTCATATTCAAGAGGTTTTTAAGTTAACTCTGGGTTTAATTTACAGGATAAAAAAGTACAGAATAAGGTTAACAGACGCTGTGAAGACTACTGTGAAAATAGTAATTCTGTGTAATATTGCATACAGTACATTATAATTTTTTTTCAGTCTTAATTTTAAGAATCTGCATTGACTCCACTCGATTTTCCGAACACTTGATATTTACCAAGCACTTAAATTGATTAAAATCTGTGAGTAATGGAATAAAAAAAATAATCGAATTTATAATATGGTGTGTGAATTTTATTCCCAAATATTAATAGTTATCCCATTAATTTAGAAAATTAAAAAAATAGTAATGATTTGTTATTATTTCACCAAATATAGATCAACTTAGAGATTGTCTGGCGGATGAAGCACAAATATTTTATTAACTTATAAACTTCATAAAACACATGTCCAACTAGTATCTTTCACATAATACCATATGCGAACTCAAACACACGTTTTTCAGATACATTTTGTCTACCTAAGTCCAACTCAATCGAATGGCAAACTAATGCACTTCAAATAATTTGAGTCCATAGGCCGCAATATATAAGAACGCTCTTTTAATAGCAATTCAAAACACTTGAATAAAATTTATAGTTTACAAGTTCTTTTTAATTTCCTTAATGAAATTCCCAGTGAAAGCCCACTGTTTACGAATAAATGAGTTATGATAAAAAAATTAGACGAACACTTCAACAATTCTTCCAATGGAATATTAACAGGTACAGCTGCGGAAAAAAAAGCCCCACTTGTAGATTTTTCGGCCGTAGTTCGTCGCACAGCAAAGTTACAGATACCAATCGTTTACGATTGACGCACACTTTAATTTGCTATGCATAAAAATTTCATAAGGGTCCATCTACATATTAAAATTCGCACCAACTTTTTTTTTCTCAACAGCAACCCCTAGATTTCAATTCATATTTCAAAAATTTAGCTCATTTTAACCCCGGACACCAATTTTCAATAAATTTGGACAGAAAATGGGTGAGTTATGAGCACCCAAAATCCGCCTCCCCCTATGTTAAAATATTTTTTCATACTTCAATTCATATCTCACATAATATTGGTAGTAAGAAGCTGATTTTTATTCGTACTATTAGAACTAAACGACCCAAACATAATTTAATGTTATTATGAATTTTAATAAATTATTAATATGAATTATGAATTATTAAATTAATATTCAAAAAAATTATGAATAGTGACCTAGCCAAATGGCGATGGAAATAAATGCAGAAATTAATATTACATGGCTGTGCAAAATTTCAAATTTTTACGTTCAGTAGTTTAATTTATATTAAATAAAATGTGTTATTTTCATGAGTTAAGGAACCATATATAAATTTATTACGTGAAAATTTTTTGAAAATTGCATAAAATAAATGTAAATTAGATGTATTTTGTGCAAAAACACAGTAAAAGATATCAGTATTAAAAATATCAAATTTTGAAGCAAATAAATTAGAGGTTTTTACAGTTTGTTGGGGATTCTATAAAGCGTGTATTGTTGCGTCCGCTACCATATTCCCCCAAATAAAATATTTTCCAGCTATAGAATTAGATGCAGTAGATGTATGTCTTCTAATACAACGTCCTATTTCTGAAAAACTAACATCCTCAACTTTCCAGGCATGAATGTGACCTTTTTTAATATCGGAAACATTAGGTCTTTGGAATTCCCCATACTTTATCAAACATTCAAAATCACGTTTTTCTGTAAAAAAAATTTCATCTAACTATAAATTAAAATACCGCCAAAAGTCTTAAGAATATTGTACATTGCAGGCGATAGTATTAAATGAAAAAAGTGAAATAACAAACACAGTGATAATATTGGGTCGGCGAAAAAGTAATTGCGTTTTTTACATGAAATTCAAACAAATAAATTTTCAATCATGAAACCATTATTTAAGTTCGAATATACATGAGTCGAGCAATATTCATGCTTGTAGTCAGAAGAGCAGGGAGCAGCCTCTAACTCCTGCCAACATTTCAGCTGTCTAAGAGAAACATCAAGGGAAACACTAAATAACAATTTCAAAATTACAAAGATTTTCAAAATCGTTAGCAGTCATTTTGCATTTTCCCCTTAAATCATGTGTACGAACCAAGGAAGTTATGAACTCACGGGTCATTTGGACCACAGACTAAATATTCTATTCTACCCTTGATATTCTCAGTATAAAAAACTTTAAGAAAGATGCGAACAATATTTTCCTTGAAAATAATATTAATTTCTTTTAATTCTCGCGAGCGAAATAAATGAAAGGCGAAAAGTTCGGAACCTACAAATAGCGTTTTTCAATTTGCAGAAAGTCCCTTAAGATAGCGCAAAAATGAATTCGCAATATCTCCGGAAATTATCGTAGAAAATTGGTGTAAATTTATATTTAGGGTAATTTGAAGGTTTTCTTTCGTTTAATAAAGTCAAAATATGGGGTTGCCATTGAGAAAAACGAAGTTGATGCAGAATTAAATATGAAGACGGCCCCTTGTGCAAATTAAATTAATAGTAAATTAAAGTATGCGGTATTTGCAAACGAATGGTATATATAGCTTTGCTATACGACGAACGATGGCGAAATAAAGAGCAAGTGGGACTTTCTTTTTTCCGCAGCTGTACATGAACACGCTTTCGACCCCACGTTGCTATGCTGTTGTTGTTGTATTTGCAAGACCTATTTTCGAACTTGCGTGCTTGGTTTCAAAAAATCCTCTTCTAAATCCTCGTCGAGTAGTGTACACAACACAATGAAAGCGGGTGCCGGTGGCTTGGAGGTTAGAGACCTGACCTCTACGCTTATCGCCTAAACGTATCATGTA
>JAWZYV010003028.1:0-14603 GCA_038373885.1 Cheiracanthium punctorium
GAAAGAGACAAAAATAGTAAGCATGGTATACTCTATTGCTGCAGAGAGTTTTCTTTCTCCTCTTTGCGCTGCATTCGTTCTTCAGAAAGTGTACGCATGCGCTGAATGTAAACACACATTGTGCGCTCGGAGAAAAAAATGGTGGAGCGCTGACTTACAGTTGGTAAAGTCAATTATCAATGTTATATTTTGATCAGAATCTCCAGTATTTTGAAACTGATTTATATTTATTGTTATTAACAAACTATTATTCACAAAAACCGATATCCAACTAAGTAATATTTTATATATTCTTTTTGTATACATCCTCATTGTATGTGTAGTGGGATTAAGGCCGATTAGCTACGCATGAGCTCTAGGCCTATGGGTGGGGTGCCCTCCGTGGTGGTCTTTCTAAGGGGTCCTAACCCGTATTTACGCTAAGTTTTCGGAGAAAACCACGCAAAACTCCGAACGGTTAGGTCGACGGACGCGCGATGGGACCCGAACCCGGGACCTTCACACTTCGCCCGTCTACACCCTTGTGCAAATTAATTGAAACAAACTCAAAAATTTGAGGAAACTAAGATAAAATGTTATTTTATTTAAATTTATACAAAATAAAATATTTTTAGTGCATAATATGATCTCCTCGACTCTTTATTAGCATTTGGACACGATTCGGCATTGATTCCACCAATTTTTACAATCATTTGTAATATTTGTGTACTTGTACCACACATGAATTAGCACTATGATTAGCTTCTCCATAGTTGTACAATCCATATTTAATAGGCGATTCTTGCATATAGCCCAGAGATTCTCTATTGGGTTGATGTCAGGAGAGTTCCCAGGCCATTCCAATATCTCAATTTGTTTCTCAGACATGAATTTCTTGACCATTTTGGACGTATGGCACGGAGCTAAATCCTGCTGAAAAATCCCTGTTCCATCAGGGTATCGTTTCTACAACTCTGGAATAACCTTGCTATTCAAAATAGTAATATATTGGTCAGAACGCATGATACCGTCAACAGGCTGCAAAGAACCAACCCCGCTGTAACCAAAACAACCTCAAAACATCTTTTTTTGAGGATGTTTAACATATTGGTTTATGTGGCAATCCCGAATTCTTTCGCCGGGCGATCTACGCACATGTTGAAATCGCTGGCCTTGGACAACAACAACAACAAAAAAAGGCTTTCGTCGCTAAATAACACTTTCTTCCAATTTTCAACTGTCCAATTCTTATATTTTAAAGCCCACAAGTAGCGCTTTCTCTGGATTGGTTGGGTCAGAAACTGTTTCTTCATAGGCCGATAGGCTGGTCGACCGGCTGCAAGAAGACGCCTCCGAACAGTAGATGAGCTAATATTTATTCCATGCTCTTTTAAATCTCTATTAAGTGCAGCACTAGTCTTTCGAGGGTATTTTTTTACTTTGTGTAAGTAGAAACAAGTCATCTCTTGGCGTTGTTTTCATTTTTTGGCTACATTTTCCTCTTCGCTTTGGAGATATAGATCCTGTTCCTTTATTTTGTTTTATGATACGGCTCACAGTTGCAATACTAACGCCAACTATCTTTGAAATATCTCTATAAGTCTTTGGAGTATGATCGAACAGAGTAACAATCTTAACAGAGTAACAATGTATGCGTTTGCGGCGTCACATCCATCTATGATCTCTGATGACAGTAAACTCTCAACTTTTGTGATCATAGCTGGAGATAGACTATCTACGAAAAATCCTGCGCATGCACTCTCAAAATCCCTCTGATTGGTGGAAATTGTTGATAGGCGAAGGATTTATTCATCCCACACATATTTAAACGTACTTTAATATGATTGTTGAAGAATAATATGGATGATTTTAAAAAGCAAGGAAAAAATACTTTGTTTCAATTAATTTGCACAAGGGTGTACCATTTCTAGTGGCATAACCACTACACCATGGTGAGGCCATCCTCATTGTAATTTAAAATTTAAAATCTATGTTTATTAAATGATTTTTATGTTTGTCTAATGACTTAGTGCGCGTAGTATATTTATTATTTTTTTTACTATTTTCAAATTTTATTTTAATACCAAAAAATTAACCAAACGAACTTGTAAAATATTTTACATGAATTTTTTTTAATCTTTTTAATACTATGCCTCAATCCTTCTACTACCTACAACATCTCACTTTCGATCTGTTTTCAAATGTTATCTTTAATTTTAGTCTTTAATTTTTATCTCTGACTACTTATTTGACAATTGAAAAAAATTTTAATCAATCACGCCAAAGAAGTATCACTTCTGACACGTGTACTCTGTACACACGCTCTTTTTTATTATTATTATTGATCAGTTTTTTGAATAGTTCGTTAATTTAAAAATTTTATGAATTGAGCATTAAATCTTTGTTATCTTTTTGTAAAATTGATCTATAGACGCTATCTGGTAGGCAAATCATACTGAGGAGGAGTTTGACAGCTATTTAGCTGAATATACGTGGAAGGGAAAATATCAATCATTGTCGGCCGAATTTTTTTTTTAAAGAGAATATCTGAAGTGTACCCGAAGTCAAAGAGATTAAAGTGAGTGATAGTTTTATACATATTAATTTTGTTGTACGTTCTTGTTTTATCTTAACCCAATAACGCCCAACTTTTTTCACCACATTCTCAAATTTATGTTAATGCCAGCAGTGATAAATTTCCAACATTGTTTTGGTATTGAGAACGTAAATCTTTTTCTAAAAATTTGAATAAGACAGGGAAATATTTTCGTTTAAACTTCTTATCGTTGAGTATTTTGTTGAAATCAGATTTACTATTCAAGAAATTAAACTAATTAATTAAACTAATGCTTAAATATTTGAGTGACTTACAAATTTTGTGACGATCTAAAAATAGGCCGGTGGGCGTTAATAGGTTAAGTAGATGCTTGTGTGAAAATGTGCTTTAGCCTACTGCCTGGCAAATGTCAAAAAATTGCCAAATTGGATAGTTTATGAGATTGCAACATCTTTCTTTCTGCTTGGTTACTTTGGTTACTTCCCGTTTGGACTGGCAACGTAAGTGTAGGTAGAAAAAAAAAATGGAGATTTTGGGAAAAGGGAATATTTTTAAAACCGAAGCAATTTTTAAAATAAAAATTAATCCAATTTTAAACTAAATGGAAAAAAATTGTAACTTACCATCTTCAGCAAAGCTAGAGAACTTTTTCTTTGGGAGAATTGAATATTTTTTGCTAAATTAGTATTTACCACTGTTATCAATGCATGATCACCAAAGCTCACCCTATAGCAAATGTAAACTGTACATAGTTATTATAATTAAAACTAACTAACTGACTGACTGACTGACTGACTGTGTCCATTCCCGTTATCAGGATCAAGGTGCTTGTGATATCAGACATCATGCAGTTATCAAAAATCACACTCAAATATCAATCTTCTAACTCAACCCATAAATTCAACACTTAAAATACTCACTTCCAATATCATCCTTAATCACTACATCATACCACCAAATATCTAATCTTCCCTATCATCCTTAATCACAATATCACTTCCCCTCATCATCTTCAATATCATCACTCCAAAATCTTCTCCTCCAATCATCACACTACCATCAATCCCTCAAAATACACTCCCAATCCCCTAACCTCTCACTAGTCGTAGTAGTATCATCAGCCCCCCCCCCCCAGGTAACAACACGCTTTAGCCCCATCACCGACTAAGCCTACATCATCCCCAAGCAGTAGTAGTATCATATAGTATCATAGTAGCAGTACATAATATCCAAAGTCTAGTACATAGTAGTAGTTCACAACCGAGTCATAAAATAAACTCCAATCATAGTAGTATCATCAGTCCCCCGGGTAACACACTTTCGCCCCATCACCAACTAAACCTACATCATCCCCAAGCAATAGTTTCATCATAGTAGCAGTAGTAGTATATAAAACTATACATCTGTAAATACATACTCCGACAAACATAATCTCAATCTACCTTAACCTCCCTATCCCCAAGCAGTAGCATACGTCACCAAGTCACAGCAATATTCATTCAAGCATAATAGTCTTCATAGTACATGTCTACCTCACCAGGAAATTGTCATAGTCTATTTCCCCGTAGGCGCTAAGGTTCACTCACTGTGCTCGTAGCATGTTTCCTAACACAATTAATCTTATCCCTATACATCATCGTCACAAACTATAACCCTTCATCATTAGTACTCTACAACTTCTACCAGCCCAGACCCTTGCGATGAAGGGTCCATTAGGTTCCCAGCATGTTATATCTCCTAATACAATTAATCTTATCCCTACATAAACTTCTTCATCACTTCCCATTCACACATCATAGTCACAAAACTAATCTTCTTAGTACTCTACAACTTCTACTTCCCCAGGCTCTTGTGATAGTGTGGTTGCCCGAAGGCGCTAAGGGTCACTCACTGGGAGAGCAGCATGTTCTATTTCCTAACACAATTAATCTTGAGTACAAGGGTCACAACAAATTAAAAATTTTAACAAAAAAAAAGAACAAAACACTTAACAAATACATTAATGTCCTACAAAACCTCCCATAAATAAACTAACTGTCTACTCCTAAATTCATCTACGTACTACTTACCTTGACCACTTACCTTATTACTAAAACCTCTTAACAAACATTTTTACTTACCAATAGTAACCACACTTAGCTAGTAACTTAGCAACCATACTTAGCTAGTAACTTAGCAATTAGTTACCAATAGTAACCATGTTTAGTAACCATACTTAGGTAGTAACCACACTTAGGTAGTAACAATAACCATTACGTAGTAGATAATAATTAGGTAGTAACTCTTAGTAAAACTATACTTACAAAAACAACTCTTACCATCCTTAGTAACCATCCTACGTAATAATTCACGTTTAGATACTAGCAGTATTAGATACTAACATTAGTAACATCATTAGTAACTATACTTAACAAACATCCTTACTTAACAATCCATGATAAGATCATTAGTAGCCATACTTAGTAATCATACTTAGTAACCATGTTTAGTAACTATATTTAGTAAACACTTAAATACCTTTAGTAACCATACTTATTAGCTAGTAACAATCCTTAGGTAGTAATTAGTTAGCAATTTAGCCAGTAACAACCCTTAACCACCTCAGCCAGTAACAACCGTTAACTATCTCACTTAGTTAGCAACAACCCTTAACCACCCCAGCCAGTAACAATCCTTTATAACCAGTAAATAAAACACCCTTATTAGCTAGAAACCTAGTAACCAAAAAAACAAGCCATGGTAATTACGTAATAAACATCTTTAGCTAGTAAACTTATTAGCTAGTAACAACCCTTAAGTAAAGTTAACAAGCATCCATACTAGTACCACTCTTAACAAGCAACATTACTAAAAGCAACAACTCATGGTAATAACAACAACCATTAAATAGTACATAATGAGCTAACCAGTAACAACAACCATTAAATAGTACATAATAAGCTAGCCAGTAACCACTCTTAGTAACCATTCTTATTAGCCAGTAACCATATTTTGGCAGTAACTATACTTAGGTAGTAACCATATTTAGGTAGTAACTATACTTAGGTAGTAACCATCCTTAGGTAAACAACCCTTAGTAACCATGCCTAGTAGCTTAGGCAGTTTAGTAAACACTTTTAGTAACTTAGGTAGTAACAACCCAATACCCTTGTAGCAATCATTCTTACCACGTCTCTTACCACGTACTCTTAGTAAACACTTTTACTTACCATACTCAGTAACATCCTTAGCTAGTAGACATTCTCCATTACTAATACCCACCTGGTAGTAACAGCCCTTACGTAATTAGACCATCCTTAGTAACCATCCTTAGTAACCACTCTTAGCTAGTAAACTTACAAGCCCATGGCAACTATACTCAGGTCGTAACCATCCTAGTAAACTTACAAGCCAACTCAGTAACTAGTAACAACCATTTAGATAATACGTTAGACATTGGCTATTGGTAATCATATTTAGGTCGTTACTAAGGGAAACATCCTTAGTAGGTTGATTAGTCAGCAATAGTAACCACTCTTAGTAACATTAGCTAGTGAACAACTTATTTAGTAAACTTAGCACCCATACTTACTAGTTACCATCCTACGTAGTAAGTAAACAATAAATACTCTTAGACAATCCTTACTTAGCAACCATCCTTACAACCACTCTTAACAACACATCGTAACCATACTTAGAACTCATAATCCTACGTAGTAATTTGCCTGCTAGATACTAAGGTTACTAACCTCCATTTTAATATACGTAGTAGCCATCCTTATCCAGTAAGTTAATAACCATCTAGTCATTATTAACACTAGGTAGTACCGCTAAAGTACCCGACAACTCACCATACTTTAACAATCCTTACGTGGTATGTACGGTAGTAGCCATATTTACTCTCACTGGTAATTTACATACCAGCATTAGTAACCATCCTTAAGCAAACAATTGTATTCATAACTACTAATACCAATCATCCTTACCAAGTTAGTTAGTAACCACTGCGTAGAAGTATAAGTTACAACCACTCACTTAACAACCGTCCTTACTATTTAGTAACAACCATACTAACTCAACTACTCTAAAACCTCCATTACCAACCACCACATAACCTAGCTAGTAACAAAGGTAGTAAGTAAGCATCGTTGGTTGACAAACATCGTTAGCAAAATCCCCATTTAGCCGCTAACTACCACACCACCTGTTCTGAGTATAACAATCTCCATAACTACGACTTACACTACCACAACTTGTGTTGGTCACCCTTCAACTTCCTCCTACAACACTGTCTTACGAAGAACTTACTTGCCCACTCATACCTTCCGAACTACTTGTACTCTTCATCCCACCCACCAATCATACCAACTCCAAATTGTAATACAATCTCCAAACACTTATAACAACCTGGTCCTTCCTATAGTCCCGTTACCATCTTCTTCCTGAATTTCATTATCTCCCAGGTTTATCAACTCCAAGGTGCCAGACAGCTTTTCTATTTCTTTCGGTAGTCCTTTTAGTAGGTTTTCACTGAGATCCAGCCGCTTTAGGTTCGTCAGATTTCTTATACTCTCTGGCAATGATTCGAGTTCATTACCCCAGATATCCAGCTTCTCTAGATTCACCAAGCTACAGAGTTCACTTAGAAGTTTTTTTAGTTTGTTTTCACCGAGATCCATCTCCTTTAGGTTCTTCAGATTTCCTATATCGTCTGGCAATGATTCGAGTCCATTGTCCCAGATGTTCGGCTTCTCTAGACTCACCAAGTTACCAAATGACTTTGGAAGTACTTTTAGTTTGTTTCCACCGAGACTCATCTCCTTTAGGTTCGTCAGATTTCCTATACTCTCTGGCAATGAATTCATTGTACATGATATTCAGATCCTCTAGACTCACCAACTTACCAACTGACTCTGGAAGTTCTTTTAGTTGGTTTTCCCTAAGATTCAGCCACTTTAGCTTCGTCAGATTTCCTATCTCAGGAGGTAATAAGTCGAATTCATTGCCAGAGATATCCAATTTCTCTAGACTCTTTCAGTTACTAAATGATTCTGGAAGTTTCTCTAGGTAGTTTTCATTGAGATGCAGCTCCTTTAGTTTTTCCAGATTTCCTATGTCCTTTGGCAATGACTTAAGTCGATTGCACCGGACGTTCAGTTCTTCGAGACTCACCAAGCTGCATAGTTCATTTGGAAGTCCTCTTAGTTGGTTTACACTGAGATCCAGCACCTTTACTTTCTCCAAAATACCAATACTGCTGTCAAGAGATCCAATGCCCTTATTGGATAGGTATATCTCTTCACTATATTTATATTTCTCAAAATCATTATAGTGAATACCCTTAGAGCTAGTGCTAGAGCACCACAATATACCTTTGAGCAACAGAACGACCTTGATTGTACTCTTCATGGACAAGCAAACCTCATCGCTTTTATACAAAAAAAAGGGCATGTTGATCGTTCCAATCAAATCACAATCAGTAGCCTACACCTAGGTGCTCACTACACAGCTCTAGTGTCATTTGTTGCAAAGTCTACCAGTTCTTAATCAACAGTGATGACATCACACCATATCACATAAGATTGTGATAATCCCCGACCTAACTGTTCGGAGTTTTCCGTGCTTTCTTCCGAAACTTAGAGTAAATAAGTTTTAGGACCCCTTAAGAAAGACCCCCACGGAGTGTACCCCACCCATCGGCTTTGATTCAATGTGCAGATAATTGGTCGTAATCCTATAGCACCAACACCAACACTTTACATTCTTAGGACTGTGAACATTTTTCTTGATATATTGGCGTGTTTAAAGATGTTACTTTTATTATCATTATATTACTTTATTATCCAAAAAAAAAATTATTTTAAGTTGCCATAAAAAAAGGTAGTAAAAACAAGCAATACAATAAAATTAGGTTTCAAGAAAATCAAAATGAGTCAATTGTTTCATTTTTCGCCTTCCCGTTATTCTTTCTTCCAGATTTTTTCAAATGTGAAATGCTTCAGCTTCCATTTTATGAATTTTTCTAGCTAACCAGCCGAAGCCTGAAAATTTTGCATTCCAAATTTTTCTGCCAGAATAGCAGCACTGCAGTAATTGCTTTATTTTATTTTATTTTAGTAATACAAACAATTATCTACACGAGGGATCTAGGCCGAGTACGGGGTGCCCTACGTAAGTGTTTTTCTAACCGAGTCTTAATCCGTATTTATGAGAAGTTTCGGAGAAAACAGCGTAAGACTTAGAACGGCTAGATTGACGGACGCGACCTGGGTTTGAAACAGGCACTTTTCCCAGTTGCGAGCGCTATGCGCTCAGCCACTCGTCGGACCTCCAGAAATTGGAGTTATGTGTTATGTGATGTTATGTGGTGAGCCTATACTAGAGGCATCTGCATTCTGGGCGGTTGCCTTGGTCAGAGGATTTTTTCAGAGGTTCTAACGCGTATTCACGTTAAATCTGGCGAAAACCATCTGGAAAAACTCCAGATAGTTAGATCAAAAGCCGCGCGGTAGGCCCAAACGTGGGGCCTTCACACTTCAGTCGTCTATCATGTCGAGTGTCTTATCCACTCGACCATGGTGGGGCCAGAAATTACAATGTTGGATGCTCTTGCTTCATGCAACCATTTGCATGCAGCATTGCCTTCGTAAACTCTTCCAACCGGCCACATTGACTTTTGGGCCGTTTGGATTTGGATCCCGAACTAAATTTTTGTGCTGCTTCAAGAACTTTCTCTTTGCTTCTAAAATACCTTTGATAATACACTCGGATAGTTGAGATTGTCTTACGAATTGCACTTTTGACATTCCCTGACACTTTTTTCCCACTCTTAAAATTTTTTTCTCCTGTTCGTGTAGCGTAAGTTGAAAAAAAAATCGTTGTTAAACAGAAACGATGTCGTCTTTGAATAGAAATTTTTTATGTTGGAGTTGTTGGGACTTTGAAATATCGTCTTTGGAAAGAGATCGTCGTTAAACAGAGTCAACTGTATATAACTGCTACTTTTTAAAATTTCAGTTCATGTGAAAATTTGCAATTTTTTTAAAACTTCCCTAATCCACAGAGTATTTCTAGCTCTGGGGGGGCTCAAGCCCCCAGAGCCCCCCCCGTGGATCCGCCACTGCATCACAGACCTACAGAGTGTGTCATCGCATCCATATGGATGATGTCTATTCAATGTGGTAGCCACAAGAGTACTATTGTGCACAGTGCTAGTAGCATTCCTCCAAATACTCCTTCAGCCCTTCATAGCCACCTCTCCATCAACTTTGTTCTCGCACAGATTTAGCACTCCAGCTTCTCTGTCTTGCTGGGAAACTATACATCTTGTCCCATTCCAGAGGATAATGGAGTGGCCTTGCTAAGCTTTGTTCCTTTGGACACACCTGGGAATGAGCCAAGTGAATAACCTGAGAATATGTGCGTTGGACATTGCTTCATCTACATCATCTCCTTACCATCAGGTGTTCCACCTGAATCCCTCTGGTACTGTCTTACCACTCACATACAGTCTCTTTGCCTTAATATATTTAATGACCCATCAAGATCGAAAGAAGGGTAAACCCTTCTCGTGGACAACCCTCTGGAGGGTATGTGAGCTCTACCGATCCGTTGGCTATGAAATTGTTGAACTTCATCCTGTGAAAGTACGAAGGATGGCCATAAATGGGTGACAGGAATGGGAAATAAAATATGGTCTTTCTATCGGACATCCGCGAAATAAATTCAGAAAGGTAGCCAGATGACTCTGTATATGAGCATGCATACATATCTGCTCCGAATTCACAAATCTGAGAAACAGCATTGTGTATCAGAGTTCTTATGAGAGTGAACAACAAGACCTTTGCACACAGTATGCAAAACGATTCTAGAGCCGACCTCTCCTTTGACTTTACAATCATTTTCGCCAGTGCATTCACTGCCAGCACTGCAAGGATAGTAGGCACGACACTTAGATATAGAATGTCAAAGTGTTTCGCATGCCCTATCTCATGAAGCAGTGCACCTTTGATCATGTCAAAAGACCTGGTTGTAAGAAAGCTCCATTCAATGAAGATAGATGTCATAAACTTGAATGGAAGTCTGTTGACTGCCACATTGTTCGAATATGGCCCATTGTAGACAATAAAGACTCCCGAAATGTCAATATTATGCTCGGTGAAAAAGTTCTCGAACTCGGAAATGTCCCCTCCAGTTTTTTCGAAGTCTTCGACAATGAGAGCACCACCAATCAAGTAGTGAGCAAAATATGCCGCCAAGAGACGCACTACAACGAATAGAATCATGGTCAGAATTGCGACAAGAGTCTTTAGCTTTTTAGAACCAATCTTGGGAAAGGCCACGAAAGTACCATAGCCAATCACAAGGTTAAATGGGGAGTTAAGTGCAAAACCATATACAAAGGCACGTGTAAAGCCATATACAAAGCAAATTGCAAAAACAACTTCATATGGGAATAAATAATAAAGAAAGCCAATCAAGTTGACAGCACAAGCACCCAGGATTATTGCCTTTACCACGTTCCTTTTCTGATCCTTAACTTTAGAAGGATCAAACACACTCTCTACTACCCAAACAAAAACTCTGAGGCAAAGTAGTATTACAATAGGAAGTATTAGAGGAAGAGAATTGATCAGTGTTATCCAATATGCAACTGGCTTGTACTCACTACTGTTGGAGTAGTGGATCCCAGGCTCATCCATCTTTGTCACAATCATTGTGTCCGGTGGTGTGAATAGCCATACTCCAATGAAGTGGTATGCAAGTGCTGAAAACACAATGGCTATGTACAGAGCCACGTACCTTGAGAACTCATCAGTGGGAACCATGCACTTCATTGCAGAGTGGAGAATGCTGAGATAACGCTTGGGCTTTCCGGTGTAGCTTGGCTGTCTAAGACTTTCCTCCTCAATCTCCTTACCGTTAGACATGGGCACTTCTGGATCAGCATAAAGCTCATTTTCTGTGGGGTGAAAATATCCAAGTATATACTAAAGCTTTTCGTAGGACCAAGTTTACTTTGTGTGGCACTAAGTAAAGCATAACTAGCCATGAGGCTCAAGTGCCTACAAAGCTACGGTGCCTTTGCTGTGCTCTCAAATGCAGCTGGTGATTAATCTCCAGATAAACAAGCCTCTCTAGGACACACCACTGTAAGTAACCAACCAAATACTGTTGTCGAATACTGTGTGCCCTGCTTCATACTTTTCCTGAAGCCATCACCTGAACGGAATCAGGTAGCCAGGGCGTGCTATAATTCTACTGCTCTGTTCTAGTTCTTCGAACTAGGAGAATGGATGAATGCCCGGCCACTTGCTATTGAATGGCTGAAGAAGCATATTTATACCCAGAAGATTTTTTATAGATTTGCAAAAATACTACCCCTAATGAAGATCCCAAAATACATTAGTATGAACACGAGTGTTCCCAACAATGTCATTCATTATATGGACTCTAAAATACTCACCCAAGTGAAGCCGCATGACGGAAGTGAAACTGCTTTTTATCGTGTGGTTTCCAAGTGTGGATCTGCTCTCAGTGATAAGTATGACAAGATCCGCAACTTCTGGGATGACAATAAGAATGGAATCATCGAGATTAGTGGAGAAAAGGAATGGACTAAGATCGATGCTGACATAAACATCACTCACAAGGAGTTGGTCTCATTAATCAATGAAAAGGGCCAAGAAATTCAGGAAACAGCATTTGAGATGTGGAAGAGGATCTATGGCCATGAGGGTATTAAGGATGGCATGGATGCGTACCACATCGTTAATAGCGGCCTCGATCTTGTGGATTCGTCAATACCTCCTGAATCTGTGGAGCAGATAGAGAAGGACTTCGAGTTCACCATGCTTGCCGAGATCAATGAGATCCTGAAATCCATAAATAACAAAAAGAAAGAGATTTACTCCCTCATCGATACTGAGATAAACAAGGCCAGCTTCTTTTCACAGCCATTGCTGAAGGTGCGCTGGTGGTGCTTGAGGTCTGAGAACGACTATGTCATTTCTATATGCAACACCCCAGCATACTTTTACACTGCCTGTGCCTTGGTATGTGCTCTCATTGCAATCCCTGTGGTGCTAGGCTGCTATAAATACGTGCATCGTAAACGCTTGACAACACCCGTTGCCTCTGCTGAACGTCTTTCCAGAAGCCCGTACGCATTTTCTTGACCATGCATTTTGTACTGGGCAATCAGTGTTGTCTGCGAGACTTACAATAAAGTATTCGAATTCTGCCTGTGCCAAGCCATCATAATGGCAGCGTGTCATCGAGCATTCAGGCTCTTGTTCTCTAGCAAGTACGTTAAGTAAAGCTTACCATTCCGTGGAACATTTCTCTTAGCTTCTTTTTTCCCACAGTCAGCCTCGTGCCTAGATTTCCAACGATCTCACGCTTTTGGATTTTTCCAAGTGTTACCTCATTACCTACATCCTGAATGTCATTTTCTGTCAAATCCAGAATATCCAATATAATGTATCATACAGGGATAGTATTGTATATGGCAATAAAGTCAGTTCGTTGTTCTGAAGGTACATCTTTTTTAGTTTCGTCAGATATTCTACCCCATCCGGCAAATCCCGTATTCTGTTGTTATTGAGGTTCAGTATTACGAAGTTAGTTAGGTCTCCTATCTCATCTGGTACTGCGGTTAGTCTGTTGTTGGAAATGTAAAATTCTTTCAGCTTCTTCAAGTTACATATTGTTTTTGGCAACTCAGTTATGTCGTTGTAGCTAAGATAGAGCTTTTCCAAGTTCTCTAGGTCTCCTATTTCATCTGGTAACTTTTGTATTTCACAGGCCTCTCAATTGGTCCTCGTTTTTTAAAATTCCTACCTCTATAAATAATAGAGTAAAATGTTCTGCTTCTTCAACAGTTGTTTAATGTTCTTTTAGATGTTAAGGTTTCGTCTATCAAACCATTAAAATACTAGGCTATATAAATAAAACTTTGATGAAGGTAGGAATTTTAAAAAAAGAGGAAGAATTGAGAAGCCTGTATTTCATTATCCCAAAGATCCAGCTTCTTCAATTTTTTGAACTTCCCGATACTCTTATCGAGCGTTGTGATGCCTTGACGTTCTATAACTATTTCAGTGACGTCATCGCCGTAGTTTTCAAATGTGCAATGTCGTAAGCATGCTGCTTCGGCCAGCAAAAGAGCTCTGAATGCAATGCTCCTCATGAGGACAAGGATTTTTTTGTTTATATAGTATTATTCCCTCGCTTAATTATCTTGATTTGTCACTCAGCACACCCTTGATTGGTTCCCCAACTCCTCAGATCATCAAAGGCCAAAGTGACTGTACTAACGTACCAGTAAGTGGCACTATTTGTGCGTCGAATTAGCAAAAAATACCCTCTTCTTCAAGCAATTGACTAAATAAATTTATTGGATTTAAGTTTTTGGGTGTCGATCTCATCATATTTGGTAGTGCGAGCTTTGAGCTTGTCTGATCTCGCCTTAAATCTTTTCCTTGGATTAGTAGGTTTTTTGCTCACTCTCCCTCTATTCTTCATCATCTGCTTGTCTACAACACGTTTCGGATCTACAGAAACAATTTTCTTTTCCATGCTTGCTAGTTTTTCCAAGAGAACTGAGATTCTAAGAAGTTTTTCTTTAATGGGAGAATCATCAGACTGGCTCTGGGAGTTTATGTAAAGAATGTAATTGAGCAGATAGTGCTTGAGGAGTTCCACTTTGATCAATTTTGCTTCGGAAAGTGCTTGCTGGATTCTTTTCTTGATGCCGTCAATATCCTCGATGAGTATTTCACTGCATGACATGGGAAAAAAAATTTATAGCCTATCAAGTGATTTAAACCAGGGATCCGTAACTTAACGTAATGTGCGTTATAACCAATTCGTTATTCGTTACAAATCATAACGTTATTCACAAGCCGAATAACGTTATTCATACCGTAACTTTCGAATCGTTCTTCACGAAATAACATTATAATCTATAACGTTAATGATTTGAGAAATCAGTATTCGGTTACTTGACCCAAGAGTGCTCGGGGAATAACGTTATATTTAATAACGATATTCAACGTACACTTAATATAACGTTATTCTTTTCTGT
>JAWZYV010003029.1:0-13925 GCA_038373885.1 Cheiracanthium punctorium
ATTATTTTGGGTAAATTAATTTTTTTTACGGGCCAATGTTCCAAATTGGGGACATCGATTTAAAAAAATTTATTAAAAAAATAAATTTTTATAAATTTTACTCAAAAAATTTTACCCAGAAAAAGTTAAAAGAGACTTGATTTTTTGAAATAGAAGATGAATTTCCTATCGGTTATTTGTAAACTGGGAAAATAAAATTCATCGAATACATAGATCCATTGTACATACAATTTTTAGAAGACAGACTTCTGATACACAAACTCCCCACCCCTCAACCCGCCAATCGACGTTCAAATTTAATCTCGTATGTCCTTTACGTTAAATTTAAAAATACAATCTTTTATTAATTTCGTAATTATTATAACTATTATTGAAACTACCCATCCAAAGTCATTGAGTTTTTTGAAATTCAGTGTAAATTAACAAGAAATGAACCCATGCCAATTAGGGGAAACAGCGAAACTTGTATTTTATTCCCCCACTCCCCCATGTTAAATGACTTAAATATCCTTCAACTTAAACGCATATAGAACACAAAATATGCAAAAAAACTAATTTAAAATATGCCAGGGATTTCAATGCCGTCTAGGTGACTACAGTAAAAAGTGTTAAAGGTAATAGTTTGCCAATGAGAACTTCTCGGAATGCTTCTAAACGTTCCTGAATAGAATGCAATCTTAATCTAAGGTAGTCTAGAACACTTAACATGATACTTACAAATATACAACTGCTATATTACACAAAAATACTGGTACTTACGTATTAATATCCCGTGGTTCGCCCAAGGCCGGAGGAAATATTATTTGTCAAGATAAATTGCCGGGACCGACATGGAAATATTTCTATGATTGGGAACTTCGATTGGAAACAGGATTTGCCAGCATATCTTTGACGGAAAAATAGTTTGGTTGGGACGCTGTGACGCGCGCGCGCGAGTGCGCAGCGATACTCTATCTCGCTATCTCCACACAACGACTATTATGGATTCGAATAAAATTTATTTAGGAGAGATCTACATTATAAAGAATGAGGCGCCCCATAGGTCTCTATTTGCTTTTGTGATATAATTAACGTCTAGTATCAGGCAATGGAACAGCGAGAACTGTTTCACTTGTTTATATCAGTTGGAAACCGCACACATACTCATATCTGGAAAGAGCGAGCGTGAATAAAGAGAATATCCTGCTTATTGCAATGAAATGCTTCAATGTAATCAATTCGTAAAATTAATATTTCCATCTTGAGTCCCGGCATAATCGATTATTCACGGTTTATTAGGATATCAATTTTGGCCGAATATGGCAAATATAATGATCGACCCCATTAAACGGGAGTTACGACTCTGTGATATTTTCCGAGATCGGCTTAAAATCTCGTCTCGCAAGCATGAGAACTCAACTTCGTCCCTTATTTGACACACGGCGACATCTACCATCAGTCGATGTGATGTTTCTTACTTCATTTGAAAAAACAGTACCAAAGCATTACTCAGTTGTTATAAGCTAACAGCCAGACGATACTAGTGTCCATAGTTTCAATCACTATGAGATATGAATACAAGGAGACGAACATTAGTTATCTAGATAGTTGAAGCCCGAAACTGTGACACGATCTCACTCTATTGCGATAGCACCACATTGCAATATGAACTATGTTATATTACTTATGAGGACAGTTGCCAATTTTAAAGAAGTAAAAGGACCAACTTTGAAGACCAAGATAAATTACTATTTAGCATAACTGTAGTAAAATTTTTAAACTCCAGAATGCAGACGGGATTTCTTGTAAAATCCAAAACTATATGTAACATTAGTGAAAGTTGTGCAATCTCTTACTTTTTAAAATCCGTCAAAATATACGCTGCCAATTTTTCGCACTGTTATTTAAAAAGAAACCAACAAAATATTCCGCCATACTTAGACCAACGCAGTTACTTCATTACATCCAAATCTGAAGACAGCTCCTTGTATTCGTATGTCTATGGTTTCAAGAGTTACCAGAAACTTTTGGGCAAACTTAGAAGAAAATACACTAAAATCGTATCATAGATATTTTTTGTGTATGGAAATCAAAGAAATAAAAAAAAGACAATTTTTTTTATAAAATTTACTAAAATAGGAATCGAAAAACTCGCAGCAGTACCTTCACATCACAACAGTTCACTTCGTAGTTACGATTACGGACGAATAATTTTATGTCTAGTATTAGCCTCGGATCCTGCATTTGTTCACCAATGCATCCCCCAATGACCTCATTGGTATCTGCTTAAATCGCTCACATGAGTGACGCTTTCCAGGGTCGCGGTATTCCTGTTGGGAGAGGCGTCGATCTCGTTGCCAAAAAGTTGTGGGCTCGATCCTGGGACCAACCATCCCAGTTGGGAGAGGCGTCGATCTCGTAGCTGGAAGGTTGTGGGCTCTGTCCTGGGACCAACCATCCCAGTTGGGAGAAGAGTCGGTCTCGTAGCCGGAAGGTCGTGGGTTCGATCCTGAGACCAACCGTCCCAGTTGGGGTAGAGGCGTCGGTCTCGTAGCCGGAAGGTTGTTGGCTCGATTCTGGGACCAACCAAAGACCGTCGTGCTCGCTAATGGCGACTGGGGCACGTTAAATAAGTCGTGGTTGCAATGTCCTCCAAGTTCCACATGCAAAAACGACACCTCTGGGGGTAGCAAAACTAAGCCTTAGGATCTTGTGCTTGGTATTTGCTTCAAAATTGAGAAGCCCCGCTATCGAACGGTAGTGCTGCCATCTATCGGTTCCCCAATGAGGTAGAAATGAACTCTTCGGAGAGTTTGTGGTAGAAATAAACATCCTTCGCCGGTACTGCCGCTATCGAACTAATTAGGATTTGGGGTGGGTACAAAATGCAGTAAAAGCAGAAGTGCGCCTCCATAATCCATGAAAACATGAGAGACAGAAAGACGCTTTCTTCGTCAACGACATGTTCTTAATAAAAGTCTGTGATTGTCGACAATCAAGAATCACAAATCATATAGAGTGGAGTTTTATCTTACGGGAGGGATGAGTTCCAAGAATCCTCGCGTAAGTAAAAATATCGCATGTTTGACTTTTTCAAGCACATACACAAGTATTTTAGACTCTTATAAACAACTCTCTATTTCACACCTCGCTAACTACAATATGTTACCATTTACTACACAAATTAACGAATAAATGAATGGTGGCGCTTCTACCAGTTGGTGAAAATTCTCGCAACTTCTCGCATTTCTTCTGTAGAAATATAACTTTTTAACTATTAATTTTAGTCACGTGTGTACTGTGAAAGACACATTAGTTTTTGACGAACAACGGTCGGAAATTTAATATTATTTCAGCACTTTTTCTATAGCGACTATTAACAGCTACATGAAAAAGAAGTTACCGACAACACGTTGCTATGTGATTCTGATTCCTTTTAATGTGTCTTACCTAAATTTAAATTTTATACCAATAGTTATGGGACACCCTGTATACCTAAAACCATCATCGCAACACACGTCTGTCTCATTTCTCTGAAACAGAACTCGCTATTGGTATTCCGAGTTATTGCATCCGCAGCACAATTTAAGGTTCTTTCAGTAATTCTTTTCAGCACGATAAAGACTTATAGCTCGACGCAAATTCTTTAAGACTTGCATTTCGATGTTCTAAGCCAAAAAGACTCCTTGAAAACGAAATACCCCTAACGCGAGGGATTATGGGAAACCGAAGGGAGAGGAGAAAAAAAATAACAGAATTCAAAAAATCCATTAGAATGAAATATGGTGAGCTATTTCTGTGTTCTAACTTTCTCCATTGGAAAAGTGTGTTTTATTTCTCCTTGCAAATATTTCATATTTAGTTAGACATATTTTTTTCAGAGTCAGCCAGCAAAAATAAGTTTGATATCAATATTTATTTTAGATTAAGCAATAAAAGATTCTGTTGCAGAATTTCAGAATGCTCTAATTTGTACTTAATGGTATCCAAAATATGAAAATAAAATTGACTTGACTTAAACCAACTAATAAGTGTAAATGATGTCGGTAAATTACAGTAGAGAGTCGAGAATTCGACGGTCGATATTCCGGATTTAATTCCGCTGAAAAAGGAAGTTGAAGTGATACACAAAATACATTCTAAGTTCATTTTAATTAATGGTTTTATTTATGTGCTTGAATTTCTTAATCACTAAAGAAAATTATTAACGGTTTCAAGAAGCTTTTTTTTTGTTACGAACTCAAACAACTTTTTTTGTTTCTTTTAGAAAATCCGTACATTTGATAATCCGCCGCCATTCTGAATGCGAACATGAACACGTCGAATCAAGTTTTTTGACATACCTCGCAACGTTTTTGGTGTTATTGGCGAAATTTCTTCAGTTATGATTTGTTTTAATTAATCGATGTTTGCAGGGATTCTCTGGAAAACCCTTTGTGCATGCTAACATTTGCTGTAAGGAATGATAATGTAAAAAAATTGAATTAAATTATGTTTTTTTAACTATAAAATTATCCCAGAATTAAGTAACATTGTGAGTCTTGATGTTTGTTTTACCTCACAAATAAAGCTGCAACAGTCCAACAGTTTTGGAAATTGTCTTCCACACTTATGCAAGTTTCAAATGATTATATTTCAATTTTTAGAATAGTTGCCACATGCGTCATATTTAAGGGTAATAAGAAGTACTCTTTTAAACTGAACACTCTATAGTAGACGGATAAAATATGAAAGCCCCAAGTTCGGGCCCCATCGAGTTTTGTTCGGTTCTCTCAAGATGTAACATGAATACGCGTAAGGACCTTTCAGGAAGTCCCCATGTCGCTATGCATGTAGCGTGGCCATAATAACAAAATCAAACAAATAATTTATCAAGATTATCAATGCTCTACTGAAATAACATAGAACGACATCTGGTTGTATATTCCGAGCAAATCAGATTCCAGGAATTCGCAGAATTTTGTCGATATTCTGACAGGAGTTCAGCACAAACGAAATAACAATGTTTGCCAAAATACTACATGAAAAAACCTGCTCTTTCCATCACATTGCGAAATCTCTTACCGTGTTCCTAATTCCTATATACTGGGAGTACACACATACACAAAGATTTCTGCAAATAATTCTAAAACAATTATCGCCTATTGATGAATTCAACTATTGCCAAACATTCTGAATCTGTAAAAGTTGAATTCGGTCAATATTTTAATTTATATAAATATTTTTTTAAATACTTTTGAACATTGTGAAATTTTGAGAAAATGGTATTTGTCTAAGTAAAAGTGATTACCTAGCTATGCCACTCTAAAATATAAACATAAAGGATTTTTGCCACTTACCATACTGCTAATTTTATTACACACCCTTATAAAGACTCATGCATTACAACATGATTTCAAACCTGTGTTAAAATCTAATTAAATTCTAACCAAAAGTTTTGCAAAAATCGTCTGCTCTCAAATAAAGATTATTCAGTGCGTTACTAAAAAAAATTCTAAAGTATCAAATCGTTTTCCGAACTTCATTTTTCCATTGAAAATATTGACAAATTTCATGATGTTACTCACGTGACCAGACGTGCCATTTTATAATAAAATGTTTTGAGGTTTTGTCTGGTATTTGAAAGTTGCCCCCATACTACACGCATTCTCATTACTGTACGCATTCTCATTACTTTCTATGTCATCGTAAGTTTTAGCAAAATTACTATTTTTGAGACTAACCAGTTGCAAATTCTAATAGTTGGGAATTAAAATGAAAAATGATCTGTGTAATGGGCAACTTTCTACGGTGGTGTATGTGTCATAACTCAAAACAACCCCTATCTGCTCACGGAACAAGAAGAGTCTAAAGGAAGCGATTAATGTTAGCCACCTACAAGTAAATGTGTGCGTGTGGATAATAGTTTACACTGCTGATTAGTAATTCACCTAACCTTTTGGTTCCAGAGGTCCACTTATGTGAACCCTAGTGTTTCCAATGTTAAAACGATTCTTAAAGATTTTTTGTTGTTCTGAATGGACGAACAAATACGTCGATGCTTTAATTTTGAATAAATGATTTTAACACACTCGAATGTGTAAATCCTACACACTGACGCACACATTTTGTTTTATTTTATTTTCGTTTTGCTTTGTTTTAGTTTTATTTTGTTATGTTTGTTGTTATTTTAGTCTTGTTTGCCGTTACTCAAAAGAATATCTGAACGTTACTGAAATTTTCTAAGTAGAATTTGTGAGTATTTTTTTGTTTTTTCGAAACTTATGTAGCTGAAAAGAACTTGTAGGACAGCGTTTACTTTTAAAAATGCCTTGTTAGTCTTCGTTTATAAGCGATAACAACTTATAAAGATTGAGAATAAGGCTTTTATCCCAAAAATTATTTCAATGATACGCTTTCTACTTGTCAGGATGTAGTATGTTGTATAAGAACAATTATGAGATGGATCTTCGAGATATCAAATACTTGTCTGGTGTTAAGAGCTTAAAAGGGAAAACTTTCTGTGCAATGAGCGCCCCCTTACGATGGTGCTGTGTGTCATAATGCAAAACAATCCCCCACTGCTTACTGAGCAAGCAGAGTCTAAAGCAGATGGTTAACGTTAGCCTCCTACAAGTAAATCTCTGTGTGCGTGTAGACAGAGCCATTGCTAAGCCATTCTTTGGGGTGGGGGGAAGGGGAGAAGTCGATAAACTGCTAAGTCAAATATCGTTTTTTGCCAACATACTTAATTTTTTATCAACTATGTTACTACTTTTGCCAACTGGTTTGCATAGTTTTGCCAAGTGTACCAGAAACAGAAAGTACAGGCTTAAATCCAAAGAGCGAAAAAAGCGATGGCTTGGAGAGCGAAAAAGGAAATTAATGGATTCGATCCGTTCGCATTGAAACCTACCGGTATTTCCGCAAAGGTGGTCTTTAAGTAGTCTTTTTACTGAGAATTCCTCTCCTCGTTTTGTCTTTTTTCTGAGAATTCCCCTCTTCACTTCCTGTTCTCCAAAATACTGATGACGTACGATTCACGCATATTTTGCTCCGCTCTTGTTATGAAAAAACGCTCCTAAAAGAGAAGCGCACTTTTGAAAACTGCGCCAAAAATCGCTCCGGCTGATCGAATTTCGCTCGTTTGGGTTAAGCGTGTAAATTATGGCTTCCGTTAAAATTTTTTCACCAATTTTGCCAACTAGGTATATAATTTTGCGAAGTTTAACCCTTTAACACGCAGTGTTCCCTCTCTGGGAACACCCAACTCTGACGTTTTGAATGTTGCCAGGCACGTAAATATATTATTCCAAGTAAATATATTATTCCAAGTAAATATATTATTCGCGATTTTTTCTTCGAAAGTAATTCCTTTCAGTCGCCCTCCTTTACGTTGGCAATTGCTGTCAACAGCAGCAACGGTGCCGTATGTTTATTTAACACTTTAACGCGCAGTGTTCCCGCTCTGGGAACACAACTCTGACGTTTTGACTGTTGCCAGTCACGAAGAATAGATTTGATTTCTATAAAAATAGTTGCGGGGGACATAGCTCCACGAGAATCCTTTACTTTTTAGCACGTCATTTCCCGTCAAAAAAGTGGTCACGATTATATTTAACAGCACTGACATCTGCTGTAAAATGGAAGAATGCGAGAACAGCTGGATAGATTGCAAAATTCTGGAAAAAGGGCAGCCGCTGCCGCACAACCAGCTGTCGTCAAAAAAATGGTCCCTAGATCTGTGGCACGCGATGAACGTTTTGATCGTCCGCCATCTTGCTGGTTGTTAAGTCGAGCGATGGCAACGGCTGCTCCTTTTTCAGCATTGGCAAAGGGTTGTGCCTCAAAGGGTTAATAGAATTTGAAAATATTAGGGGGGTCGGACTCCCCGTTCCTACCCCCCCCCCTTCTTCAGGAAGGACCCTGCGTATATATTATGGTTTACATTGCTGATTAGAAAATTACGTAAATTCCTCGAGTAGATAATCGGCCGTAATCCTCATTTCATTTCCTAGAGCAAGCTCGCTTTGATGTTGAAATGTGAGACCATTTTTTCTATAATGATACCAATCCATGTATTTAGGTCTATGATCACACCATTTGCACTTACTAGTGAATATTTTGCAACTTAACTCTGCCGTACTTCTGTTACACAAAAAAACGCTATCGACATTCGATGTGTTTCCCATTCGCAGCGCAATTTAATGCACTTTCCAGGAATTCTTTCCAACGAAATGAAGACGCATTACTCGACGCAAGTTCTTTAAGACTTATACTACGCCATTTCAAAAAAACTGAAAAGATCTCTACAAAATAAAATACTCTCAACATGAAAGGAAAAGAAAAAGTAAACTTCTAGAATCCATTAGAATGAAATATGGTAAGCTGTTTTTGCGTGCTAACACTCCGAGTTATAGGAGTGTGTTTTATATCTTCGTGTATTAGTTCACGTAGAAAATTTCTTAAATAAAGTTTTTAGTCGGGGAATTTCTTTGAGCAAACACAAAAAAAAAACTTATTCATGTCATCATCTGTGATTGGTCTAAAATAAATTATAATGAGAATTTCGAAAATTATTGAATTTTCAAAATAGAAAACAGCAGATAAAAATTAGTACATACCCGCTTTATTTATTCGAGTAGAAAATTTCTTAAGGTTTAAGCCAGAGAATTTCTTTCAGAAAACACACAAGACAAAACTATTCATATCATCTTTCGTAATTGGTATAAAAATAAATTACACAGAGATTTTCGAAAATTATTAGATTTTCAGCTCAGAAAGTGGCAAAAAAAAATTAGTAGATACCCGTTTTATTTTTTTTGAGCATTAGCTCAAGTAGAAAATTTCTAATTAAAGTTTTTACACTCTTCAAAATTTCATGCAGCATTTTACTAAAACATGGTACAATAAGATTCGGAACCTTGTTCCAACATTTAGTGCTCAGGTTTAACCCTTTAACGCGCAGTGTTCCCGCTCTGGGAACACTGCACGATCTGGGATGGCTGTGCCGGTACAGCCATCTGTAGTCAAAAAAGGGTCTCTAGATCTGTGGCACGCGATGAACGTTTCGATCGTCCGCCATCTTGCTGGTAATTAAGTCGAGCGATGGCAACGGCTGCTCTTTTTTCAGCATTGGGAAAGGGTTGCGCCTGAGAAGGTTAATCATACCTTGGTGAAACACCAAATGTTGGAAAAAAGGTTCACCATCTTATGGAGCCAACTTTTTAGTACCATGTTTTGGTGAAATGATGCTTAAAATTTTCAAGAGTGTAGTCAGGAATTTGTTTGAGCAAACACAAGAAAAACATGCTCATGTCATAATCCATGATTAGTCTAAAATAAATTATATTGAGAATTTAGAAAATTATTGGATTGTGAGCGCAGAAAAGGGAAAGTTAAAATTGGTATTTTTCACATAAAACTATTACAACTAGTAGTTTTTGCTTGAGAACTTCTAAACTTGAATGATGATATAAGTAAGGTGACCTGATTTGCCATATTAATTTCGGAGGTTAATTTTTAAGAGCAAAACGAATTTTATTGCAATCATTTAACCCAACAATCATTTAACCAACGTTTTATGAGGAAATAGTTTTGGTTTCCCTTTTTAAAAATGAAACAATCATAAGCATGCTTTAACTTGAAGTTTTTGGTTCTCGTAATTCATTGCATCCCCAAATATTGGGAACATATTATGTAATTAAACTTAGAATTCATATCATAGATGTTTGAGAATCTCATCAAATTATAGCGAGTTACAATTGAAAATATTTACTTTTTTAAGTACTCGCTATAGAAGAAATCTAATTAAAACTAATCATATTTCATGTGTCTTCCATTTTTTAAACCTTAAATTAAATTATAACTTTTATGAAAAAATACCATGTAAGCAAAGTGTTGTAATCATGAAAAAATTCGATGTATTGACACGTTTTGAGGTCTTCTGAATTCATTTATGCTATTTTTACGACTTGTATGAATGTATGTGCGTGTATGTGTGTGTGTGCGTATGTGAGAGAACATGATAGCTCCTAAACTGAAAAAAAAATATATGCCACTGGTATCTAGAAAATAAGGGGTGGAACTAGAATTTATGGGTTTATGTACTCCCTAAGATACTAGATCATAGAACGAAACACTTCTAAACCCACTTATCCATTTTTTAGATCTCTCTTCTATAATTTGGCGCTTGTACCCAGATGAAAATATCTGTACATAACTGCGTACGCCAAAGGGTAGACTCATAAACGGTCATTCTAGTGTTCCAAAAATCGAACTATAATTTCCCGTTACACAAACTAGTCATTCTGCTGTGATTTGCCAGAATACTACGGACTTGAGACTCTTGACCATTTTGTCAATACCACTTGTGTGTATTACCTACACGCATAATCCTACGATCTATTAGTAGGATCATGCGTGTAGGATTATGCGTGTAATCCTACACGCATAATCCTACACGCGTCATAGACGTCCCATAACTAAACTGCGTCTAGTTATGGGACGCAGAAAACAGTCATCTATTCGTTCTAGATGAGAGCGGTATTTTTTTTTCTCCGTGTAAATTTCATTCGATTGAGCTCAAATGTGGTTATAATTCATCGTCACAAGACCGGTATTGATCTTGGAGTGTATAAGACTCTTTTACAGGGATGCAAAAAAATAATCGTTTTACATTATGATCTATGGACGGAAACTATTGAAAGTGCGCTAACATCTAAACGGTGAACTTGATTGAGCTCAAATATGGTATGTATTTTACAGACCACTCTCGCACGATTGGTGTTGATTTTGGTGTATATAAGACTCTTTTACAGGGATGCAAAAAAATAATCGTTTTACATTATGATCTATGGACTGAAACTATTGAAAGTGCGCTAACATCTAAACAGTGAACTTGATTGAGCTCAAATATGATATGTATTTTACAGACCACTCTCGCACGATTGGTGTTGATTTTGGTGTATATAAGACTCTTTTACAGGGATGCAAAAAAATAATCGTTTTACATTATGATCTATGGACGGAAACTATTGAAAGTGCGCTAACATCTAAACAGTGAACTTGATTGAGCTCAAATATGATATGATTTTACAGACCACTCTCGCACGATTGGTGTTGATTTTGGTGTATATAAGACTCTTTACAGGGATGCAAAAAAATAATCGTTTTACATTATGATCTATGGACGGAAACTATTGAAAGTGCGCTAACTCTAAACAGTGAACTTGATTGAGCTCAAATATGATATGTATTTTACAGACCACTCTCGCACGATTGGTGTTGATTTTGGTGTATATAAGACTCTTTTACAGGGATGCAAAAAAATAATCGTTTTACATTATGATCTATGGACGGAAACTATTGAAAGTGCGCTAACATCTAAACAGTGAACTTGATTGAGCTCAAATATGATATGTATTTTACAGACCACTCTCGCACGATTGGTATTGATTTTGGTGTATATAGGACTTGCGAATTTTTTTTACAAGACTACGAAAAATAATTTTTTCACATTATGGCCTATGAAACGAAATTCTTGAAAGTGCGCTAAAGTTTAAACGGTGCATTCGATTGAGCACAAATTGGGTGTATATTAGGGTGGAGCGAAAAAAATCTTTATTTCAAAATTCACCCGCTGGTCATTAAGGGTGCGAAACTGATAAGAACAAATTGTTTCCAAATTTCAGCACAAAATGGTGTCATCTTCAGGTTCCACAACTCAAGCGAATATATTTCTAGCTTATTACTTTCCGAACATGTACCATGTAAGAAAAGTATTGTAATCATGCAAAAATTCGAATTCGAGATTTTGGTGTATTTACACGTTTAGAGGGCTTCTGAATTCATTTATGTTATTTTTACGAGATGTATGTATGTATGTGTGTATGTGTGTGTGTGTGTGTGTGTGTGTGTGTTTGTGTGTATGTGAGTGAACACGATAGCTCCTGAACGGGGCATGCGATTGAGCTCAAATTGGGTATATATGTTATAAACCCCCGTCGCAAGACCGGTATTGATTTTGGTGTGTGTAGGATTTATAGTTTTTCTACAGGGCTACGGCAAAGATTTCTTTTCCATTATGGCCTATGGGGGGAAATTCTGGAAAGTGCGCTAGCGTTTAAACGGTACATTCGATTGAGCTCAAATTGAGTGTACATGTTATAAATAACCATCGTAAGACCGGTATCGATTTTGATGTGTATAGGACTTTCTACAGGGTTTTTCTACAGTTTTTCTACAGGGCTACGCCAAAAATTCCTTTTACATTATAGCCTATGGGGAGAAATTCTTGAAAGTGCGCTAGCGTTTAAACGATACATTCGATTGAGCTTCATTTTGGTATATATATTTGAATTATTCATCGATTAAAATTTATTTAAATGCTTGGTCATGATCTTAATCGTAAGTGTTCGGAAAGTCGAGTGGAGTCACTCCAGATTTTTTTTTATTAAAATAATAATGTTTAATTAATTAATTGAATAATGAGTGATGTTTTCATTATTAAATTGCTTTATTAATACGTTATTTTCACACGACAGTGCTGGAAATCGTAGATTTTGAAGTAAAATTTGACTTAGGATCTGATTCAGAAATGGAATATACCCGAGAAAATGATGACGATTTCGTTAGTCAGGAAGCCAAATGTCGGAAAACGACTGAGGATGTGATTCCCTCAATCTCCAAGACAGACCCAATGCCCGAACTAGCCTTTGTTCTGGATAGAGCAGGTGTATCGGAGTATTAATTATTCAATTATTTAATTAAACGTCATTATTTCAATAGAAATTCATAAAAGACTAAAAAAGACTGGGAATATATTCGCTTGTGGTGTGGAACCTGAAGATGACAATATTTTGAGCTGAAATTTGGAGACAATTTGTTCTTATCAGTTTCGCACCCTTTAATAACTCAGGCAGTATGAATTTCGAGAAAAAGTGTTTTTCGCTCCACCAGAGTGTATATATTAAAAGTTACGGTCATATGACTTTCATAGATTTTGGTGTTTATAGAACTGATAGTTCGTTCACGAGGTTGCAAAAAATAATTCTTATATATTGCGGCCTATGGAAGCAAATCATTTAAAGTATGCTAGCGTCTAAATGGTACATTCGATTAAGTTCAAATTTAGTATGTAATTATAGGTCACAGTCACACCTCCTGCATAGGTTATGGTATGTGTAGGACGTATAGTTTTAGTACAGGGCTACAAAACAATTCCTACACATTAGGATGCAAATTCTATAAAGCACTCTTTATGGTGCCTTCGAGTTCAAATTAGGCAAGATATTATAGGTCACTGTCTGTCATATTGCATAGATTTTGGCACGTGCTAGGCTTACAGATTGTTACAGGGTTACTAAACAGTATTCTTATACATATCGGCCTGTACAATCAAATTATTTGGAGTGCATTAATACAACATCAGATTGAGCTGAATCAATTTTTTTAATGCAAGAGTGCTCCGAAAGACATTCAGAGATCGCAGAAATTATTTAATCAAGTCTGAAAGGATTAAAACTCATTCTATGAGATTTACATTTTCAAAGTCCCTGTAATTAAAGAAACGTGCACCTCTTTTAATGTAAAACGTGAACACCAAAACATAATTCAGATTTAAATGTATTACTGTCTCTAAAACGCATTATAAACAGATACTGGCCGAATACAGAATGCATTACAAATCTTATGCTCCTGTAGTGAATCTTTTAAATGTGCTAACACTATTCTAAGCAAGATATAGTATATATATCAGCAGCCTATATGCATTTCGTGATTATCCGTGTATACTTACGCCAATTATATCACAGACAGAGATACAAATAAAAATATTAAACATTTTGAGCTCTTTCGAAAGTATTAAAAATCACTCCCATAGCAAAATTCTTGAAAAAGAGCTCTGGAAGGCACAAGTTGCATTTCGGATAAAAAACAATTTAAAGCTCAATTAATTTACGGTATTA
>JAWZYV010003030.1:0-14700 GCA_038373885.1 Cheiracanthium punctorium
GTTATAAATTTTACAGAGTTCACTGTTTCTGCATCCAAGCCTGAGTAAGTGAATGCTTGTTTTTGTTTTTTAAATCTCTAACAGTAATTTGATTGACGATGTGGAATTGACAAAAGTTAGGAGCCATCAAAAATTTTTAGAAGGCACATATGTATTGAATTATATTAATGGAACAAAATCTAGTGATAAGTAATATTTTAGACGACTGGACGACCCCGTTTTTCAAACGCCGTTTAAGATATAATTTATTAACATCTCTCCCTTATAGTATAGTAAAAATGCTTCATTTCGTAATTCTGAAAGAATTTCGAAATGAAGTATTCGAAATTCTTTCAGAAATTCGAATTACTTTGTTCCTATCGGAAAGTAAAAATTAACGTTGAAAATATTTGAAGATACTAAAATAAAATAAACTGCATCCTTTTTACACTTACACATGCTATTTCAAAAACGTGCATAAACAAACCCTTGCCTCCTTGCAATTTAAATTCTATTCTGGCTTACGATGTTTATGTATGTTTGTCAATTACTTATACATTTAATTATTTCTGAATACATAAATCAACCAATTCCATTTGGCATAATTCCGGAAATCATTAATTGTAAATAGCATGTACAAGGCATTAACAAAATATGTCAGCACATAAGAGAATCCAGTTTTTTTTCTTTTTAATTCTACGTGAATGTATGTAAGTTAAGAGCTTTTGATCAAGTTTTATGCTGCAGAATGAGTGATTAGAATTCTCAGAGTGTGTTTGGAAACACAAGCCACTTTTTAACTATCAGAGAGACCTTGATCGTGTCTGGAAATACTCCAGATTCCAAAGTAGTAAATATTTGAGAATTTAATTGAAGGACGAGACTTAGGTTACTCAAATTGTTTTAAATTCTGTGGGGGGTTTAAAGTTTTGTGTGAAGAGGTTGTAACGTGAAATATTATTAACATTCTGCTTAGTTCTGAAATACATTTTAGTTGTTATTTTTCTTTTGAAAGTAATGGTATACAGGGATAATTAATTTATTTCAAAGATAGTAAAGAGTATTTATCATTTTGATTAATTAAGGGTTCCAACTTATATTTATCATTTGCAATCTTAATAATTAAGTGCATTGTTTCTGCCACTTTTATTTCATTTAGTTAAAATTTATTTTTCATTACTTACAAAGAAAAGGGGATCATTATTTCATGAGAAGGACTGATGTAATATCTTTGGCATTGATGTCAAAATATATTCACATACAAAATCGTATTCGTTTCCATGTGTTTCTATTACATCAATTTTATTATTTGAAAGTGCAACGAGGGATTCGCAATTATTGATTAAATATATTTGAGCATTAAGACATTTAAAAGCTATTTTTTCAATTCCTGTAAAAATAATTTTTACAGATAATTACAGATATTTTAAATGCAAACTAATAAAATACACACACGTAACAAGCCATACTGTACAATATCCAAAGCAGCAGCGTGCATTTAACTAGATGTATTACATCCAAAATCTTGTGCACTAAATGATATCCATTTGTCTTCTCCATGTATGCATCAGTTTTGACCTGATTTATAAGTGCACGTTACTTTAAATTATCTCTAAATCATTTGCACATTGTATAATCAGATTTTAGATTTGCATCCATGAGTGGTTTTGGCGATGTTTCATGGAAATAATATATACGACTGTTACATACTTAGGTCGTATTCATTTTGGTAATCTATTGCTGGTTATTTCGTGTAATTTACATAACATTAAATTTTTAATTTAATCATGGTTATTAACATAGCTAGAAAGTGTTATTATTTTTTTGATAAGATTCCTAACTTAATCCTTATTTCTTTCAAATATTACAATTTAAATTTAATTTACAATCATAATATCTGGGGGATCAGACATGTAGACAGGGGGTGAACACGATAACCTGGGCCTCTTCAAGTACTTGGATATTTGAAAATAGGATGACAGCAGTCAAGCCTTTTTGTGATAAATTCAACTTTTTCTACGAACTAGACCCTCCCCAAAATAACTTTGGCTTTTTGTTTTGAAAAATGAGTAAGTTTTATCGCTCGGTTGATATCCACCAGAGTGAAAAGGGATTTTTTGTACTAGGCATTTATTGGGAACGATACGATTCCCCTCTCCCGGTGATTTTACAGAAAGGGGAGGATTAAAGAAATTTCCAAGAAAAAGAGGATGCTAACAATGGTACACACGCAATTTTGATTCCCAGGGCTGATCCTGTTTTTTTCCTTATCCAGATGGCATACCTGCTAGTTTCAAAAGGTTAAAGGCAAACGTGCCATTTTTTTTCCTTTTATCCATGCGAACACGCATGTTATGTAGTTATTCCTTAAAATTTAGGCAGTGGGCAGTGAATTTATACATCTTCCATGGTCTTCCTACATAAAACACAAACCAGTTGCCTTTAATTTTTTTTTTCTTTTTTGGACACGTTTGGGTTCGTTTCAGCTCCTTGTAACTTTAAACGTACATTCCGTTTGTGATTTCCCAGCAAACACAGTCCTATCGGATAAGTTTTGGGCCGACACTGGCATGCCGGCGCAGAATGTGCCGGTGCGATATCGCTCACGCGGTACCGAAAACGACAAAATTGCGTCCGCCTGGGCGTCTGTCGGGCCGAAAGGATGGGGTGGTTCTGGTTCGGTGTCGGCAAAAACGATAACGGCGTCGGCCCAGCCTTGTGCCACTTTTGAACCAAAACCATTACGTTTTTGGTGTGGTATCGGCAACGACAAAATATCGAAAACCGGCCAGCACCTTATTTAATTCCAAAATACCTAATTAGCTCCGTAGTTAGTTCTCTAGGGTATTAATCAACAAATTAAAGTAATAATAATAATTATTATATAAATGACTTTACACCACTAGGACTAAATTTATTAAAAATATCTAATTAGCAAAATAGTTTGTTTTTAAGAAAATATTTGATGAATTTAAGAAGGAAAGCTCTTTTTAAAATTAACCGTATTATTTTTTTATGCATCAACCAATGTTTTACTTTTTTTTAAACTTGTTATTATATGTTTGTCAGACCATAGACATTTTTTTAAACAAAATATTAGGCTCAACTAGACAATGTTCCTTTTCTTTCCAAAAATTTTTTAGAAGCCAAGAAAATTTATAATTTTCCAGAACCAAAGATTATAAATAAACATTCACGCAATGCTAAAAAAAGAGAGAGAAAAAAATATAATTATACAACATGCTTTTTTAAAAAAATGTTTTAATTTATTTTTTTGTTAAGTTATGTCATAATGCAAATAAAAGTTGCCTTTTGATTTTATATATTATTTTAAAGAAGAATGTAAACAACATATGTTAAAAGAAATTAAAATATTGGCTGATTCTACAAATAAACGGTTAATTTCATAAAACCCTTTTCTCTTCAAAATAATTAAACATTTTCATATACAAACAAATTATTTTGTTTATACTTAATAACTAAGTATTTTTGGCAAAACTAAGTATTTTTTGGATTTTAACTAAGTATTTTTGGCAAAATTAGCCCCAGTGATGTAAGGTAATTTATATAATAATAATGATTATTTTTAATAGGTTGATTAGTGCTAAACTATATACGAAACTAATAAGTATTAATAAACCATGTTTATTATTAGAAGATACTTACTTTAAGTAAATATTTTATATTACTGAACTTTTACAGTTTATGATTATCCTTTAGTAGAAGAAAGGAACTTTCTATAACAGAATATACTTATTTTTTTCTTTTGTTTTGAGTAATATGAAATTAAGTACTTAAGTAAATAGACACATTTTTCAATGTAGTATGTAAGTTATTTATTAAAAATACCGTCCTGCTTGTTTATTAATAGTTTTCAAGTTGCTTATTTGAATTATAAATTTCATTTTCGCATTATTTAGAAATAATTAGCAGTTTTGAACTACATCTTATTTTAGTAGTCCCTGAGATAACATTAAAAAAATCTAGCTAAGAAAAAATACAAATTCGTAATATATACTTAAAAATCAACTTACCCCTTTTTAACTGTCGTGAGAACTTAGCAAAATGAAAACCAAAAAGCACAAACCACATTTAGACAACTTTAAAATTTTTGTCTAGTTGAGGTTAATACCAGTTAGTCTTTAGAAAAAAATCACAGTTTATCCAGAGAAAACTATAGCAAAGTCCGATCTAACTGACGCAAGAACTTAGCCTATTTAAAACTAAAAAGCACTAACCACATTCAGACAATTTTAAAATTTTTGTCTAGCTGCAGTCAGTGCCATTTAGTCTAGGAAAAAAAAAATCGCAATTTATCCAGAGAAAAATGCAGCAAACTCCATCTTCATTGCTCTGATAAAACTCAGAAACCACGTTACTGAAAAGTTTGCGTTGCGAGATGATTTCTGTTACAGCCTTGGAATATGGAATGGACAGGCAAACGAAAAAACAAAACAAAACAAAAAAAAAAACCAACTTCCGCTCTTCGATTGACCGTGAAAACTAGAATAGGGAAAGGTCCATTTTTTTCTCCTGCGTAATACTGTGGTTCCTACAAGGGGTGGAAAGCCGTAGGAATGCACTCGACCCCCCCCCCCCCCCCCCCACTGCGCCTATGCTACATGTTATGTGTACGCGGACACGGGAATTGGAAAAGAAAGTCCGAGAGATTTTAGCTTTTAAATTATTCACTTTAAATTAGATCGATGAAAAAACAAAACAAATTAGTGTTATTCTACTGCAAAATAGTTCATACTTCAATATCTGCAATGACTTAATCAATTAATTTTTAGAAAGATAAATTACTATAATCAGCAAAAAATGGTTACTTTTATTAATTTTTAAGGAGATAAGAGCATTAAATTTTATTTAATTTGTAACAGCATTTTACAATGTTGTATCAAAACATGATTTTGGCGTAATTTTTACTATTATTTTATTTGAACAGAAACATGACAAACAAGTTGTTAAAATAAATGCTATTAAATTAATTATTCATAGTTATAATTTTAAAATGAAACTATTATTATTTTTTCAATTTATAATTATTCAGTATAGTGAATTAAAACTTTTATTTATTTATTTAATTTTATTTTTTTTTAACAACAGCAGCTAATGCATTATATAAAAAAAAAATTCCTTAACTATAAATTCTGATATTTTTTATTTTTATGGAAATACTAATGAAAAGGTATTTTTTCTACTATTTTAATCCAATTTGATTTCAGAAAGTTTTGTTGTTTTGTGTTTTTTGTAAGGAAAAAACACAGGAGTTAATCCTTAGGGCGTCGGTGCCCTGAGCGGAAGAAGGCTTCTAGCGTTTGTTCCAATAAATAAAACAATTAATAAGCAATAAAATTGGTGTTGAACAGTAATTATAATAATTATTTGGTCTCTAATTTTATAAAAATCAACCATATTTCCTTCATTTTATAAATATTAGATAATGTTTTGAATTTATATAAAATTTATAAAATATCCCCAATTTTTGTTCCAGAATTGGGGATACAACGGTGATTTGTCCTCAATTCTATGTTCAAAAATTTGGTTAATTTATATAACCCATATTCACATTACATCTGGAGAAAATCACCCAGCATCCAAACTGTAAATTGACAGATGCGCGGTAGACCTGAACCCTAGACCTTCACACTTCAACCAGCGGCGGATCCAGAAAAAAAAAATTCTGGAGGGGGCACAAGACAATTTTTGTTACATTTTCTTATAGAATGACTTGAATTTACAAAACAAGTCAATGCTCTATAGTGTAAACTACATTCGTCTGGGGGGGGGGGATGGGGCTCTGGATCCGCCAATGACTTCAACCATATTCGGTGTCTTATCCACTCGGCCATGGTGGGCTACTTTTGTGAACTTTTAAAATTCAGCGTTTAATGTTCTGCATTGTATGTGTTTTATTTTTAATTAATTAATTAATTAATTTTATTATTATTTTTAAATTGGAAGTACTTAACATCTATCACTTTATATAAAATGAAATTCATAGTCATATAATTATTTCAGAGTTGTGAATAACTAGACAGAAACTGTCCCAATTGAGGGGTGGGTGTGGGCGCTTAGAAACCCCTTCAATAATAAGTCATAAAAAACTGGTTAACTTATCTAACGCATATTCACAATACATCTGGAGAAAATCACCAACATCTAAACTGTAGATTGACAGATGCGCGGTAGACCAGAACCCTGGACAGGACCTCAGGTAAATTAACCAGATAGAATGATTCCCCCCCTCCCCTCCTTTTTTTCGCCTGTGAAGGAGGCACTTGAATCCTACGGGCTCAAAACATTGTAAATAGAAAGTATTGAAATCATAAATTAAAAAGAATTATTTTAACAATATATATATGCTGCTTGTGCTGGCTTTATACCGTTCAGTTTAGAAATTACACTTCTGGACCGATATCGGTTTTGACGTTTGGTGCAGTACATCGCCAAAATCACATGTTAACCCTAAAAGGCAAGCCGCTATCGGACCGTTGCATGCCCGAAATCAACTTTTATTTGCCTACGCCAAATCGTTTTGCCAGCACAGAACCGACACCGTCCCAATTACCGGTATGCCAATGCCGACATCGAAACGGTACTGCCGATGACGGCCCATCCCTAACCCGATACGGCTGTGTTTGCTGGGTTTGTATAGGTGACCTAGGCATTCATGAAAAAACTTACGGTGGAGTATGTCCAAATGGTGGAAAAGTTCGAATTTTTCATAAAAAGGATTCATCATTATCATATTGCCAACAAGATTAGAAATTTCGGAAAGGATTTGGAACCCCTGAACCTTCCTTTGAAATGCGACCTTGCATCTAGGTTTACTTATTTGTTCTAATCATCATTATCATTGATTGTGAAAGGCCGGATAAGATTTGAAAAAGACAGTCCGAACGCATCTTCAGACACCATTCCTTTCACAGGTTTATGCGAGGAAGAAAGTATCGCTATTAGATGAGAATTTACTTCTAAGATAACGTTTAAGATAAGACACCTGTCAAAAGTAGAATATGGTTTAAGGCATATAAGTTTTACTTTGAATCAAACTTATGGTCCATATCATAAGTTTTAGAGTAAAAGTGTTCATCAGTTTATCATCAGTAAATACCTTTTTCCTACTACAACGATTGCCTGGGAAGAATTGTGTGGATCTTTGTGTGGTTAATCTCAGCATGCGCTATTTCATCACATGGTGAATTTTTATGAAATAGTACGAAAACGAAAAACTCTTGATTCTGAAATACATTTCTGTTGCAGGCTGCCTAAATCTTACAACGTTCCATTGCAAGCGTAATGTTACTAAGGCTTAATATGCTACAAGTGCAATATTTGAAACGTATACAAGCAAACCAGGAATATTGCTTCAAGGCAAAAAACAACAAACAGCTGCTAAATTACTACGGAATGGATATCCAAAAAGAAATATGCGCAAAATAGTCATGCAATTATTAAACCTAATAATATATGTAGAAAATTATAGCTAAAGCAGAAAAAAACTAACTCTTTAGCGGATTGTATGGAAAGCCGACTTCTGTTGGTAATGACCTGTTGGAAACAATATGAATGACTCAATCACTCTGCCAAGATGTTGTTTCGGGGCTTTATTTAAATTATTGTCGGTACAAAACTTGAGCAGCTTTCACTTACATCCAGAAATCTTTATTGGATTTTAAAATCAACTGTTTATCTGTTTACATTTTAAAATGCGATGCTGCAAGATGTACAGAATCATATGTAAGATGTTTGCAAGCTATAAGGTATTAAACTTTTGACCTACATCTGAAATGCACTTTTCTCGGAAAATTAATGTGTTACAATTCTTTTTAGTTTCAAACAAATGAGTTTCGTTAATTTAAATTTTCCATTAGTGTATTCTTTAAGTAAATGATACTGCTATTAAAGTTCCACGAAATGATAACATGCATAAAAAAAATCAATAAGACGAGAATATTTCAAGTCATATTAATTTTATGAATGTCCAATCAAATGCAAGTGGAACCCATTTATCTCTTTTCTACAAAGCGAAAATAATGTGCTTCTTAAAAATTTCACTTGTGTACCAATCCCATTCTTTCATCATTATGAAGAAAGTAAATGGTTCAAATACACATATTTCATCCTCTCAGATGCCTTTGGATGACGTCCAAAGAGCCTTGCCCTTCTCTACTTCTGTATTTATGGCGGCTATTTTCAACTTATAATTATACGTTGCATAGAACAAGTCTTCATTTATTAGGATAAAGATTAAGACATTACAGTAATTTTCGCAACGAGTTGACGATCTCGCTAACTGCTATTGGCAGCATCCAGGTAAATTCTATTTATGTAATCAATTAAGCGCGAAAAGTAAAGTATAAATATTTTTTAAAGTAATTTCAGTAACATGTTAACATTTATGTGCAGTTTCCTTGAAATAGTTTTGACCTTTAATTATTCATCACACCTTTATGTTATTATTAACAATGCAAACTTTGTCGGGTTTCAAATCAAAGTATAGCTCATAAACGGATCTATATTGTGATTTCAATGAAATAACACGTGAAGTTCGAAAATTATAATTGCTTATTCTAATAAACAACAAATAATTTTCAAATTTACTTACAAAAACAGGAGTTTTCTACGTTATGGAAAATCAGCACTAAAATTTTAATAGGGTTAGTTCATATCTGCAAATATATTACAATGTCGGAATATACCTAATTGATACAACACGTAGATAGTTACTGGAATATAAATTTTACAAACTACTTTAAATATATGAAACTAGCTGAAGTACCCGTCGTTGACGGGTTAGTACTGAATGCAAATTTCTAAAAGCAAGAACTTCCGTCAGCATTGTAGGAGTACACAGAATGAATGTAGTATGTTGCCAAAGTAAAGAAAGCGCAGTTATAATTTTTATCCATTGTTAAAATATTACACGTTAGAGAGTCACTAAGTAATATCATTTCATTCGCTTTAGTCGTAATTATAGGATGCGCGAACGAATATTTACACATATTCAAATAATTTTCGCAAAATCTCAAAATCTAATCAATATTTTTGAAAAATTTGAAGTCTAGAATTTAAGTTGAGTGACAACCTATCATGTCACCCAATTTCGTTTAATTCCCTGCTGTCTTTATTTCGTGATGCTGGAACAAACATTTTAGCATTTTTAAACGATTTTCACAAAATCTCAAAATGTAATCAAAATATTTTAAAAATTCAACACCTATAAATTAAGATTAGCAGCTACCTATCACACCACCAAATTTCGTATTAGTCGTTATTACGCGATGCTTGAAAAAATATAACCGCATTTTGGGAGAATTTTCACAAAATCTCAAAATCTAATAAAAAGTTTAAAAAATTGGACACCTATACTTTATGTTGAACAACAACCTATCATGTGACCAAATTTCATATCATTCGCTTTAGTCGTTATTACGTAATGTGTGAACAAAAATTCACTCAGTTTGAAACGATTTTCGCAAAATCCCAAAATCTGATCGTTTTTTTTTAGATGCTTATAGTTTAAGGTGACCACCTATCATTTCACCAAATACCATTTTTTCACCTTTGCAGTTATTACGTGATGTGCGAACACAATACGCAGTGTGAAACAATTTTCGCAAAATATCAAAATCTAATCAAGATTTTTTTTTAATTCGACGCCTATATTTTAAGATGAGTGACCACCTATCATGTCACTCAATTTCATATCATTCGCTTCAGTCGTTTTTACGTGATGCTTGAACACAAATTTACGCAGTTTGAAAGAATTTTTGCAAAATCTCAAAATACAATCAGGATTTTTGAAAAATTGAACGCCTATGTTTTAAGTTGAGCGACCACCTATCATGACACCCAATTTCATATCATTTGCTTCAGTCGTTTTTGCGTGATGCTTGAACACAAATTTACGCAGTTTGAAACGATTTTCGCAAAATCTCAAAATCTAATCAAGATTTTTTAAAAATTCGATGCCTATGTTTTAAGTTGAGTGACCACCTATCATGACACCAAATTTCATCTCATTCGCTTCAGTCGTTTTTACGTGATGCTTAAACAAAAAAAGCGTCACGGACAGAATGACAGACAGACAAACTTTTTTTTGAGGGTCGCATAGGATTCCCGGGTGCTTGAAACGGATAGAAATCGCAAAATTTTTGAATTCCAAGAAATGTACAGACAAAAGTCTAATTTTATTTATATAGATTAACAAAGCAAACTTTGTCGGGTTTCAAATCAAAGTATGGCTTATAAACGGATCTATATTGTGATTTCAATGAAATAACACGTGAAGTTCGAAAATTGTAATTGCTTATTCTAAGAACAAATAATTTTCAAATTTACTTACAAAAACAGGAGTTTTCTACGTAATGGAAAATCAGCACTAAAATTTTAATAGCGTTAGTTCATATCTGCAAATATATTACAATGTCGGAATTTACCTAATTGATACAACACGTAGATAGTTACTGGAATATAAATTTTACAAACTACTTACAAACAAACAAAAAAACAAAAAAAAAACCCACTTAAATTCTATTTGTATCCTAGATTCAAATCGTTAACCAGACCGCATAACAATATTCTTTAAACATTAATAGACGTTCAGAAAATGTTGCTGTGTGTCTGGGTAATCATCCGAAAACCATCGAACAGTGGAATACTTTTTATGGGAATACTATTGTATCCAAATGAATACAGAATATGAATTTCTTAGTGAACTCCAATTTCAGAAAGAGGGGATAAACTTATCCCATCAGCAAGACTTTTTCAGCAGATTTTCTAGTTTATGCTGATGCCAGAAGCGATAAATAAATTTCCATAATTTGTGTGGTATGAAGGATCTATATATATCTTTTTCTAAAAATATGAATAAAACAGGGAAAGATTATCATTTTCCTTTTTTGTCTCTGAGTACTTTATGGAAATTAGATTTATTATTTGAGAAATTTAAATAGGAAAATCAATTAACATTTAAATATTTTTTCGACCTACAAAGTTTGCGACTGCCTAAAAATAGATCGCTGGGCATTAAAGGGTTAAGGAAATAATTCTTTGAAGATAATAAGATTAAAACTAGACCAGTTGATAAACCACAATATTTCACAAACAGTTTTTTTTCCAAAATGAATTGTAAAAAAAAAACACGCAATCAGTTAATATTTACCGTTAACGCAATTGCCAGATTATAAGAGCCGACTACAGACCTATTACAACAAGTAGGTATAAAAAATAACAAATGTCTATAGACCGTTGCTTATTGATAAAGAATACAAATGACATGCAGTTGAGTCCATTAGAAACAAAGTGACTGCAATGAAACACAAGTTTATAAGCTGAAATACAAAGCTTATTCGGAAAGTAAGTTCGGTTTTGAAAAAAAAGTAAACAATTGCTTTCAAGATAATATATTTTTACACGAAAGAGCATGCCTAAACTATTTTTCTATATAGTTTTCGACAATGTTCAAACACTTGTCGTTGCGGGTTACCAGCTTTTCTATACCTTCTTCCTAGAAACTTCTCGCCAATGACTATAACCACGACTACGGTAAAGAAAACTACGCCGTGCTATTCAAAACAAACGAAGAGAAATTCTCAGTAAAGGGATTCTGTTGCTCCATGACAATGCTCGACCTCATACTGGTGGTAACACTCAAAAGATGATTCGACAGTTTCATTGGGAACAGTTCGATCATTTGCCGTACATCCTAGACTTGGTGCTGTCCGACTACCACTAACTCCTGGACACGCAGCACGAGCTAGGCGGCAAGCGCTTTGAATCCGACGGTGAAATGAAAAATCCTGTGGAGTCGTGGTTATCGTCATTGGCGGGAAGTTTCTATGAAGAAGGCATAGAAAAGCTGGTAACCCGCTACGACAAGTGTGAACATTGGCGGAAACTATGTAGAAAATTAATTTAAGTTATGCTCTTTCATGTAAAAATAAAATTGGCTTGAAAAAAATTATTTTACTATTTTTTTTTTTCTAAACGGAACTCACTTTCCGAATACGCCTCGAAAATCTGTATACATTTACGTGAAATAAAAAATCTGCGGAAGAGTGTAGATTATTTAATAAGCCCCACAATGGCACATCCATCCTTATTAAATAATAAGGCTGGTGGGCCCCAATAGGCCCACCAGCCTATTGAATTTGGCCCGTTCTGACAGAGATACTGAAGGAGTTCAGACTTTGGATACTCTTTCAGTGTCTGGTGTGCTGTTAAAGGTTTTCAATTGGATTGAGATCAGGTAACTGATTCAATAATTATATATTCACCATTTAGGCGTACGCTTTGAATCATTACTGAAACATAGATTCGCTAAGCATATTTTTACGAGCATAAGGCAGCATGTATACCTCTGGACTGTGTGCACGTGTTCCTGCAAAAACCCTAATATGGGCAAAGAATCTTTAGATCCGACTGTAATTTGCTAAAGAATATAAAATGTAAACAACCAAATATTGTAAAAGAAAGTAGCTATGAATCCAATTTCAGTTTGTTCTGAAATGATGGCTAATGTTATATTCTTTATCTAAAAGGCACTAGAATGCATCCTCGGTAGCTAAGTCCAACTATAAAACTAGGAAACGGATCAGTAATGTTCTCGGGAACTTTCCGCCATAATGACATGGTCCCGTTTGTACACATCAGTGGGATTATGGATCAAAATGTTTATAAAAAATATTTTAGTAGAACACGTGTTACTTTATTCTTACAAAACGATGCCTCGTGGATGGATGCTACAGCAGGATAATGATCCAAAGCACATATCCAGAATGTTGCATGCTATCACTACAACTTTCATAATAAATTAGTAGACGATGCGGATGGTGCAATATCGTTTAGCAAGAGCATTAATTCGACTCAAAGCTCATTTCGAATGCGAATGGCATAAATTTCGGTATTACGCAAATAAATAGGACACCTCATAACTCTGCGTCAGACGCAAGCATAAAAGTAACAGTTCCGCGGGGTTTGTATGGTGAAAATTGAAATTACATGACGACATTACAGGAACTTCGAAACCGTTTTAAAGTTGCTCTACCAGCGTGCCACCTGCCATGCTTTACAATGCGCAGCGGGATGTGCATTACCAAGTCCAGATGTGTATTTTTGCTGAAGGAAACCATTTTGAGCATGAAAGATAGATGAGCCTCATTTCCTGCAAGTGCAAATTTGTTAAATCTGATGAAACAAATGTGTGTTTTGTGCTTTACATTTGCATCATTTTTGGGCACAATATATCCTGCTAAAGTAAATAGATGACGCTGAACAACTTTGTAGTTGACTTTTTTTTTTACGTATTTCGTATTGTTTTCGAGATTAAAACGCTAACTCCAAATTAAGCGTGCAGGTGGCGCTGTAAGTAGTTTTCTTGTACAACGCATTGCAACCTTACTATACTTAGAGTTTACTTTTATGGCTATAGCGCTTGTCGTTCAGAAATAACTGGGCTGACAGACACTGGCAACAGACTTAAGCTCTGTGAACAATTTGAAATATATTTAATTTCGACATATGTGATTTGCTCTGATATGATAAGACGTGGGACTATTAATTATCATTGTATGAAAGTATAATTTTTGCATATGCATTAATTTACTAGAACAGAAGATTTAAAAATAAATAAAGGTGACTGTGTCGTGGAAACGGCCACGTGTTTTACGTGAATACGTGTACATAACGAGTCATATTTTGAGTTTCGCGCATCCAACGTGTCTGCATGGATAACAAATGCAGTGATACCAGACGTGCACTGTTCGGATTTAATGCGGCAACCCATGCTGCTTAGATGGATACACAAATCTGTAAGAACGTGGCAACGTGACACTTTGTTAGAGTCCAGTGATTTCCTACAAGTACCGCATAGCTTAAAGTAAGCCACTGCCGCTTCTGGGAAAGTATTACTAAGCAGCGGTGAGTGCTTTTCTTTTGGTGGCATCAATCAGCGCAGAAACCATCGACGCTCGCACACATAACACTTATGTATGAATGGATTGTTGAGCAACGTAGTAGTGAAACATGCATTAGCTGCTGCCCTCTCCATTCTTTTACGTTCCCGGCACCGCTTCGCTCTGTTATATGGTACTTCACGGGTATCATTGGATTGCTCTTGAGAATTCCTTTCCGTAAATGTTCTCTATATTTTGATTAAGCTTTTCGACGAGTATCATTTATTTTAATTTTTATACTTTAACACTATATTCACGCAAATGTTTTATATACGCAATCGATAAAGCATGACTAGAGCTAACGATTGAAACGAAAACGAACATTCTAGCTTCTCAAACTCAAAATTTATTCTAAACGAACACTATCTGACACAGCGAAACGACCTCAAAATGACGGCGCTATAAACAGAGTAATTTTTCTCAGAGAACAATAACTTATATGTATAAAATTCATTGTAAACGTGCATTAAATATGAAATATTTTATGAGATGAATAAGTAGATATTTCAAGTTTCCTTCTCTGTGATGTGCCAGAGTTCAGAAAAATGAGAATTGTATTATACAAATTAGCGCATTTTATAATTCGGCTAAGTAAACACGAGTAAAAAATTCTCATATCCCGTATTAAAGTTTACTAAACATAGAAGTATTGTTTACAATCATAAATTCTAACTGATGCAAGGGAAAATGTTATCAGCTAGGCTTGCGCATTTACACCACGTATAAATGAAAAAATAAATGTTACAAGGCCTAGAAT
>JAWZYV010003031.1:0-12890 GCA_038373885.1 Cheiracanthium punctorium
TGTTATAAAAAAGTTTTTAAAATTTAATCTCAGCTTAGTGGTGATCCCTAATATTTGGTGGAAAATCATCAAGTCTTAATATTATTAAAGTACCGTATCTAAATTTCAAATGAAATTTAAATTTTAATGAAATTTTTCAAATGAAAAATGAAATCTGGCCTCTCGCCAAACTTGGCGACTTTTGTCGAAATATCGCTAAATTTGTCTATAAAAAAGTTTTTAAAATTTAACTCAGCTTAGTGATCCCTAATATTTGGTGGAAAATCATCAAGTCTTAATATTATTAAAGTACCGTATCTAAATTTCAAATGAAATTTATTATAATTTAATTTATAATAAAATTTTAAAGTTTTTTATTAGTGAATTTTTATTAAATATTATAAATAAAAATTTATAATATTTAATAAAATTAGCGGAGTCAAGAGATGTCAGCATCAGAATTTTTTTTAAACAGAAAAAGCTTAAGAATATGAAAAAAGATTTCCCGTAGTTCTGACAGATGCATCACTTTAGAGAAAGCAGTATTTTATCTATTCGAACACCGTCAAACATGAAACATGTCTGATGTCATCTTCAAGAAACGTTTTCTTACATTCGCATTTTGGTTAAAAACTCATTATTTATGTTTCAAAAGTAATTGAACGTGGCGTTTGTTTACCCTGAGAGGAATTGAAAACGGCCTGAGGTGTGATTAAGATGTCTGAAAAGGTCTCCGAATGTGTGAAAATCCCCCCCCAAAAGTAATCTTTACTTTGACATACGGATTTGGAGAATGAAAAGAAAGTAAGATTGACAGTCAGGGATGAATTTATACATGAAATAACTGGATCGCTGTCATATATCAACTTTTTTTTTTGAAATCTCTATTTATCATAAAAAAAGAAGTCTGCGTGTGTTTGTTGGTAGTGTTATGGACAAACGGCTGCATGTAAAATTAACCAAATTTACCCAGGGAAGTAAAACATGAAGTTATAGGCTTCGAAACGATTTTTGCAAAATTCGGCCTAGAATTTTTTTATTCAACATTTTATGGAATTTTGAGTGATTTTTCACGGACATTCATGTGAGCGGAAGTAGTATCTACAAGGAAAAGGAAACAATCCTTATATCATCGGACAGAACAGAACGGTCTCTTTCAAAAATAATTTATTTTGAATGTTTAACACAATTTACCGATTTTTGGGATTTTTTTAAGGGAATTCCACACTTATCAGAAATTTTTGAGAAATAATTTTTAAATTGTTGCATCTTGAAATCTATCCATCAGAATGCTTTTTGGTTTGGTCAGATTATAAATAGTCCGGTCAAATTAGACCAAAAATTGGAGTGAAGTTACAAAAATTCACACCCAGCTGAAAGTTGGTAGGATTGTTCAAAACACCATCATAAATGAAATTTAAAAAGTCCTCATCGATCCGACACCTGGAAAAAAATTTACTCGGGGTCAAAGGTCAAATCGACGAAAATACCGTTTTGACAACCTCTAAATTTACTTTTAAGAATTTTTGCGATACATCTCATCGTACGCTAGCATGTACGTTCATATAAATGCATACACAACCCATTTTGACCGACCGCGAGTTTTATTTTGACCAGTTTTTCCATGCCGTCTGTACGTACGTATGTATGTAACTCGCATATCTCAAAAACTATTGGTCGTAGAATCTTGAAACTTTATAGGTAGGATTGTTGTAACATCTAGTTGCACACCTTCCCTTTTGGTCCCGATCGACTGGATAGTTTATCTACAGAACCGCCCTAAAGAATCTAAATACATTACACTCTATGGGCCGAAATTCATTAAAGTGTATTTTAGAGGTATTAGGCTATTTCAAACGCCTCACATGTGATATATGTTGTTAAAAGTTACAAAATGAATTTCTCCATCGAAAATAGTGTCTTTATCATTTATAGTTCTGCTACAGGAACACTCAAAAGATTTCCAGCGTATTACGGTCAAGGACAGTTTTAGGTACATTCATCCGTTTCAAGCACAATACCGTCCTACAAAGTTAGGTAATCATCCAACCACGGTCACGTACCTCTCTCAAAAATTACACTGATTTGGTGTACGCGTGTATGTATTTAACTCTCATATCTCAAAAACTATTAGTCGTAGAATGTTAAAATTTCATATATAAGATTGTTGTGACATCTAGTTTTGCATTTCGATTTTTAGTTTCAATCTATCGTAGAGTTTATTTACTGGACCACTCAAAAGAATTTCAATACATTAATGTCTAAGGACATGCCGACCAGATTGTATAATGTATACTTACCTCAAGTAAGTATACTATTTTGCTCGGGCCATCATCGGCTGGCTACGTGGCCGGTGGTAATCCGAGCAAAATTGCTAGTAGGGACAACTCTTCCAACTTTTTGAATCGTTGTATCTCAAAAACGGTGGCTCTTAGGAGAAAAAGTATTTAGACATTATTTATAGATAATTATCTGATCTACAGTTTTTGTTAGAACTAATTTTATGATAAAACTTACCGTTTTGCTGAAAATCGTGGAAAACCCGTTTTTGTGACCTTTGACCCCGAGTCAATTTTTTTCCAGGTGTCGGATCGATGAGGACTTTTCAGATTTCAGTTATGATGGTGTTTTGAACAATCCTACCAACTTTCAGCTGGGTGTGAATTTTTGTAACCTCGGATGTCTAAATTGACCGGACTAAAATGCACGTTGAACACTCGTTCAAGCAGTAAACGAAATAAAAGTATCAATTAGAAGATTTTCCATGATTTTCTTAGTGAAATAAGATATTAAAATCAGTTAGCCGATGTGTTGAAATTTTCTTATTTACACATGAAATTTCTGGTTTGCGTTGTCAGTTTTCAATATTTGCGTCTTGGTAAGCAAATATTGAAAAATGGCCGCACAGGTGGTGTAGTGGCTATTAAGAACCATTCTATCACGCCTTGGATCCGGGTTCGAATCCCGGTTTGGGCATGGATGTTAATAAAAAGGTACCCATAATAAAATGGCCCCATAATAAAATGGTCGGTGTTTCCGGCCTTAGTAGTTGCGAATGCTGGATAAGCAAGTGCCCACCCATAGAAAAAAATATTGAAAAATGTGCATTTGACAAAAGAAGAAAGAAAAAACAATTTCGAACGTGGCTTCGAGTTATAAATCGTAAGTGAGATCTATGTCACGCAGGGCCGTATTCACGGTGTGTGTGTGTGTTAAGGCGCGTTTCGACTAGGTCGTAATTTTCCCTAAATCGCTTACCGCCGCTAAAAACTCGACCCCAAGCTGTCGTTTTCTCCGCTACGGATGGTTTTTACGGGAATAAAAACGTTTCATTTCCGACCTCTAAAGTCGTAAGAATCTCGTCACTCCATTGGCTGGTTCCACGCTCTCTCAAGGAAAGGATTCCAATATGGCGCGGTCGCGAAAGTCAGAGTACGAGAGTTACATATTTTTTAAGGATAAGTAGGCTCTTAATTATTTTTTTTTGGTTCAATTAATCATCAATTTTCAGCACAGTATTCCAAATTGTTATAAATCTGCTCTGGACAAAATTCATGCAATCAATTGACCTAAAAAATCTAAGGGAAAAAAAAAGATTTGCGCTCAATTTCTCTCTCCATGATTTCATGCACACATAATAAATAATTCTGCCATCCTTCCCTTTGAGTATTTTTATGCCTTATGTTTTAATCAGTCACTCTTTTAATAATATTTCTATTTCTTTTTGCTTTTGACTCTCAGTGTCACGGAGATATGTGATAAGATTTGTACGGCTTAACTAATAACATAAGACAGGTTGTACCCAGCATGGCTAGGAGGTATTGCTCGAGACTCTTGTCCGGGAGTACTGAGTTCGATTCTATCTGCCGCTCATTTGGGCTTTTACTATCGTTTTTGTTTTATTTCAGTTTAAAAAGAAAATAACACATTATTATATACTTTACTAGTTTTTTCGATAATATATTTTTCGATAATTAATAATTAAAAATAGTTATGACTTTGAATTAAAAAATAGTTAATTTCAGTATTTTTTGTAAAGCTCCTTCCTAACTTTTTTTAAAAAGTATTTCATGTGATATTCTGATGATCTCTAGCATTTTGACATCTATTTCTAATTAAAATTAAGTCTTTATTCTTCTAATATTATTGACTGTATTTGAAAAATTCAATACATATGTAATTAATATTTCAATGATATTTTTTTCTCTTCAGAAAGCTCACATAATTAATTAACAATAGTCATTACTTAGTATTCAAAGGAAAAAAAAATAGTAGTTTTACATACTAACTGGTTTTAATGATAATTCTTTTACTCTTCATGTATAAATAAAATTTATTGTAATTATTGAATTTTAATTTTAAGACCAATATTTTTTCCAAATCATAGGTTTTCTCATTTTTATTTTGTATTTCTTTAAATACCAGATTAAAAATTTTGTTCAATACTTTTCAAATAGAAATTTGATTAATAAATCTAAATTTATTCGTGCACTATCTTTTGTATTAGACATTTAAAGGCCGGAGATGGCATCTAAAACAAGAAGTTGTGCCCACCTGAGCCGAGTTGATAAATACTGCAGATGGTAGATAACTGAAGTATAAAAGTCCTGGGTTCTGATCTACCGGAAGGCTGATTATCTAAAAATTCGGAGTTTTGGACGGTTTTTCTCACGATGTAACGTAAATACGCTTCAGAAGCACTAAGAAAGTCACCCGCACAAGGCACTCCCACTTTCGATAGGCAATACGAAATACTCCTCGAGTAGGTTTATCATAACAAAATACAATACAACCTTTTCAGAAATATTTATATGCTTTTAGTGTATGTTAGAGATAACTGAAATTAAATTAATAACATAATGTACTTCTTAAATTTACAAAACACTCGAAAAGCAGATATCAATATTCTGTTAATTACTTATTTGGTGAAAGACAGCATGCAGTAATTTAAATTAATCGAAAATGTGGCTACCTTTTAAATCTATCAAAAGAGCTCAATTAACTTAATGATTCCCATAAATTAGAGGCTTTAAAATACTGACACCCAGGTTTTTTTTTTTTAAGCCTCCTAAAATTAGTATAATATGTGCTAACTAAAAAAGTCCCTTAAATAAATGCAGTAGAATTTTTCAAATTCAAGGTCGACGGGACTTACCGATTCTGCATAACACAAATTTCCAGATTATAAAAAAATCCTGCAGTATTATTAAAAAAAATCGTTGTAATCAGGTAAAGTTTAAAAAAAACTTAAATTTTTTTAAAATAGAAAAATGTATTAAAAATAAAATACATTTACTGAGAAATTGCTCATTAGAAAGATGCTATTCTTTTAAACATTTTTAATAAAATCTAAAACATTTTCTTTCGAATACTGATTTATTGTTATTTTAAGGTCTAATTTCGTAAATTGGAATTCCAAATTTAAGAAATTCTTCTGTATTTAAAAATAACAAATGGGGATATATTTAAAAGAAAAACGGGAAACAGATAAAAGTTTAAACACGCATGCGCGAAATCGCTAATAGCCATTAGAGGAACGTACGGTTCTTAAAGAAGTTAACTGAAGCTAGTGGAAACGGAATTTACTTTAGCGTTACGAATAGTAAAGAAATGGCAGTTCACCCCATGCGGTGCCATGTTAATTCTGCGGTGCTGTCTGGATGAGTGCGTTCCCTATGCTGAGCGGGGAAGGGGGCGTGGTCGGAACGGATGTTGAGAGAGGAAGTTGACCGGATGTTCGAAGGATTGATAAGAATTTTTTTGTTCAAATGAGGGGACTTGTAATTTTTTCAGACTTTAAGATATTTTTGAAATAAGGGGACTTGTAATTTTTTCAGACTTTGAGACATTTTTCAAATAAGGGACTTGTAATTTTTTCAGATTTGAACGTGCAACCTACAAAAGAATTCATAGGCTAATGATTGTTGGCTTAAACCATTAGGCCGAGAATCCTTCAGGTATAAAATTGTAGGTTTATTGTGTTATACTTTAGTTTTCAAAATGAATTGGTCGCGTGAAGTTGTAGGAGTGACATGCATGTATATGTGTATGTGTATAATTTTGACGCTCATCTATAGTTTTACCGGAAGTGATAAGTTTGCGGTTGATTTTGTTTTACACTTAAATGAAACGGGAAACGTAACGTTTTCTCTGTGATGAATATGCGATTGAGGATTAATATAACGAATAATCATATTTTATGCTGCAATGAAGAAAGCGTATCACGACGCAGCTCACGAGGCGAGTTTTGGTGGTGTAAATGCCTTATACCGTGCTGCTCGAGGAAGAGTAAGCAAACCGCAGATTCGGAATTGGTTACAAGGGGTGGACGCATACACTCTTCACAGACCGGTGCGCAGGAAATTCCCGACAAATCGAGTGATTGTTTATGCGAAAGACCATCAGTGGCAAGCGGATCTAGTGGATCTGTCTAATTTAAGGCAGTACAACGATCAATACCGATACCTCCTGACATGTACAGACGTCCTATCAAAATATAGTTTTGTGACCCCCCTTAAATCGAAGCGGGGAGAGGATATTGTGAATGCTTACCGTTACTTCTTTTCGGAGCGTAAACCTAAACTTTTACAGACGGATCAAGGTACCGAATTTAAAAATGCAAAGTTCCAATCTTTTTTAAAGCAACATAACGTGCGATTTTTCACGACGTACAATAATACAAAGGCGTCCGTTGTAGAGAGGTTTAATCGTACTTTGAAATCAAAAATGTAGAAATATTTCACGAGTAAACGAACTTACCGCTATATAGACGTTTTGGACCAATTGGTGCACAGCTACAATCACACCTTTCACTCGAGTATTAAACGAGCGCCTGCAGAAGTGACAGAGTCTAATGAGCAGGATGTGTGGTTTACCCTATACGGTGATATGGAAAACATCCCAAAAAAGCCCTGCGTTTTTAAAATGGGGGATACAGTACGCGTATCGAAACATAAATTGACCTTTGAGAAAGGTTATGAAAGCAACTGGTCGGAAGAACTGTTTACCGTGACGGAATGCGTGGCAAGAGACCCCCCAGTGTACCGGATCAAGGACTTGATGGGCGAACCTATTCTGGGAACGTTTTATGCTCAAGAACTTCAAAAAGTACACCCCAAGGAAAACTTTGATATAGAAAAAGTGTTAAAAAAGCGAACGCGTCGAGGACGTGTAGAATACTTTGTGAAATTCAGAGGTTACCCCCAAAAATTTAATTTATGGATACCTTCCGAAAATATATTCGCACTATAAATAGAGGAATCATAGTACCGAAACGACATTTGTAAAGATGAATTTCTATCTAACACTACCGAGCGACAGCTCTATGAACTACTTTCCCGAGAATAAAATTTCTCATTTTATCACGCGTTTACCAACCCCCATTGAATTAAACGGCGAATGGGAGGTAGGTTTAGCAGAATTTATGTATCCGCATACCTGGTATAATGTGAATGCTCAAAATAATTTGATTGGATTTGATTTAGGCGACGGAAAAATAATAGGTAGACGCGTACCCCCCGGATTTTATGACTCTGTTTATGAAATTTTAAACGCCATTCGCTTTAAAGATATTAAAAATAAAATATTTTTTGAATATAACAACGTAACAAAGCGCGTGCGCATTTCAGTGAAAAACAAGGCTAGAGTTTTTTTGTACCCTGGCTTATATCAACTGTTGGGTTTTGATCCTTGCGAAATTAAATGTTTTGAAGAAAACACTGAAACGACTTCGGAAAGCCCATATGTTGCAGACCCGTGTGCTCATTACAGGACGTTGATGGTGTATTCGGATATAATAGAATCGCAGATCGTAGGCGATGTATTAGCACCGCTATTGCGAATTGTGAATGTGACCGGGAAGGACGGTGAAGTAATCAGTGCACAGTTTGATCGCCCCCACTATATACCGCTCTCGAGAAAAAATTTTCAGACGATTGAAATCGTTATAACGAGCCACAGTGGTGAATTAGTGCCATTTGAACGCGGGCGTGAAACTTCGTACGGCTCGTACGTGAAACTTCATTTTAGGCAAAAATACCTCTCTTGAAAATGTATGTGCCTTATCAGTGTTGTCAAAAATCCTTTGAGGATGATTATGCGCATCAGTCTGGCAATGGACTTAATTTTTATCAAGGAGCACCATTTCAAAAAGGATACGGATTTGGCTGTCTAGATCATTTTTTAGAGCAGCAGTACCGATGCTCAAGAGCGGCGCAAAGACTATTGGTATATATATCTGGAACATATCTGGATATATATACATATCTGGATATATATATATCTGGATATATATATTAACATATCTGGAAGCGGAGAAGAATATTTAGACCTCTCTTCGTCTCACATCTACGTGAAAGTAAAAATTGTAAAGTCGGACGGTACCGACCTGGACGAAAAGGATGCCGTGGCCCCTGTTAATTTATTTTTACATGCCCTTTTTTCGCAAGTAGACGTTAGTTTGAATGAGCGAGTGATTTCGACATCGAGCAATACTTACCCGTACAGAGCTTACATCGAAACTTTAATGAATTATGGGGAAGATGCCAAGAAAAGCTTACTTACCTGTTCCTGTTTTTACAAGGATACGAATCTGGCAACAGCCGATCCCACGGCTAGGACCGATGCAAACGAAGGACTCAAGAAACGCTATCACCTAACTTCTAAGAGTAAAACTTTAGATATGATTGGTCAATTGCACTGCGATATTTTCCAGCAAAATAGACTTTTACTGAACATGGTAGATGTAAAGATAAAAATGACGCGCAGCAAGCGCAATTTTTGTTTGATGTCTGCTACAGCTAATGAATATAACGTGATATTAGAGCATGCATCATTGTTTATTAGAAAAGTGAAAGTGAGTCCCGGTGTTTCACTCGGACATGCAAAAGCTCTGGAGAAAACTTCAGCTAAATATCCCATTGATCGAGTTATGTGCAAGTTGTATTCTGTCTCTGCAGGCAGTTGGTCCTTTTTATAAGACAATGTGTTTCTGGGAGTCATGCGCAAACGTGTGATTGTGGGATGTCTGGATAATGCTGCAGTGAGCGAACAATATAACCTAAATCCGTTTTTGTTTGATGACTGTGACGTTACCTATTTAAGCATATTTGTAGACGGGAACCCCTCGCCCGGCAAAGCACTAGAGTTAAATTTTGAAAACGACAGTTACATACGTGCTTATCATCGTCTATTTTCGAGTTTTAATCAAGATAAGGGTATATTTTTAACCCGAGAAGAATTTGCACAAGGCCACACCCTCTATGCTTTCGACTTGACCGCGGATCTCTGTGATGGGCCTCATTTAAGTTTACAACACCAAGGTAATCTACGATTAGAAATTAAATTTGCCAAAGCCTTGAACAAGACCATGTCCGTATTTAATTATGCCGAATTTGAAAACGTGATTGAAATTTCAAAATCGCGTCACGTCTTATGTGACTACCCCAATTGAGAAGAAGAATGAATACATTTCAGCTGCGACAAGTACTTTCTACGGATCCCTTTACAAAAAAGCACTTTTTGGATGTGTATGCGAGTGACGAGTTACCCGAAAAAATTTCAAAGTACCCTGCCTCTCTTGTGGTGAATGTTGATCGATTTACTCAACAAGAAAGTCACTGGCTTGCTTTTTATTTACATTCGCCTATCCAGATTGAGTTCTTTGATTCTTACGGAAATGCACCGGAAACCTTTAAAGGACCTATTCTGGACTTTGCATCGAGATATCCCAATATAAACTTTAACCGACTCAAGTTACAAAGTGATGTTACAGCTGTTTGTGGCCAATACCGTACTTATTATCTCTATTGTAAATCCAAAGGTCATACATTAAATCAAATTGTGTCTACTTTTGTACCAAAAAGTATATGTAATGACAAACTAGTGTATAATTTTGTCGCCAAACGATTTCATGTTTATGTGAACTTTTATCAATAAAAAAAAACTATTTAAACAGTACTCACCATGTGTCTGTCTTCATTCACAATGGATTTCCCAGCCTTGCAAACACCGTTCAATTTGCTTATCTGCGGTGCCACGCAAAGTGGTAAAAGTTTTTGGACGAAACAATTACTCAGTTTCAAACGGGAAATGTTTTCACAAGTACCGGATAAAATAGTATGGTTCTATGCATATTACCCAATATACATATTACCCAATCAGATACAATATGTGTATCAGTTGAAAAATGTATAAATAGAAACATTCTGAAATTTTTATTTAGTTTGCAAGACAAAACAGACATTGCTGTTTACAGCTGTCCGATGCGGACAAATTTCATCGCGTTGGTAAAAAATGTTATCTTTACCTGAATATGCACACTATTGCAAAGACATTAAAAGATCAATATTGTAAATGCAACTTCAATAAGGAATTTTTCAACTCGCTGTGTGTAAAGGATTATATGCAATTTATTGAAAGTGAGTTTAAATTATAGTATGTAAAAATAAATGTGTTGATTTGTACCTAATTTGTTTTTATTTCTGTGTATATGTGTCTATTTATTTTAAAATCTTTACTAAAATAATTTTTAATTCATCTAAAAATAATGTTTAATAAGAAAAGTATTTTAATTTATCAAGAAAAAAAAATTAATCCAGTTTAAATATTTTCAAATGTTTTTATTTTTAAGTACTTAATTTTAAAGTGCATTTATTTTTAAAGTGTTTTTAATTTATATCAAGAAAAAATTAATCCAGTTTAAATATTTTCAAATGTTTTTTATTTTTAAGTACTTAATTTTAAAGTGCATTATTTTAAAGTGTTTTAATTTATATCAAGAAAAAAAATTAATCCAATGTTTTAAGATTTATCAAGAAACATTGTTTGAATCAAGTGTTTTTAATTTATCAAGAAAAAAATTTTTTAATCAGGAGCTGACTTAAACTAAAATAATTTTAAAATGTTTTTAATTTATCAAGAAAAATTTTTAAACTATTTTTTATTTTTATTTTGAAAGGTTTACTTATTTCTTTAATTGTAAAATAATTTCTAAAAGTGATTCATTTTTAACATATTCAGAATTATAAAGGGGATACCTTAAAACGTATAAGGTTTTATTCATGCATGTTGTATTTAAATGGGTGTCTTAGAACAAATAAGGTTTTATTCAAGAAATAATTTTTCTAGTGGGGGTAAATATTATATCCCTCTTAATTTGAATATCTCTTTGCATTTAAAAAAAAATTACAAAGTAGCAATATCTTGCATCACAGGAGATTGTGCTGTTTGAGAATATTATCTATTGCAGATCATTTCCGTAGTCCAGTTTACTCATGCAATAGTAGCAGTAGATACACAAAGTTAGTTTTTCTCTCAAGTAGATAAATATATTTTAATTTGTTTTACACTTAGTACATTTCCTGTGAAACAGGAGACGTAAACTAGAATACATTATATCAATAGTTGGATTATCAGAGAATGTATACACATGAGTTATTTACAGTTGATTACTATTTCTGTGCTTTACGTGGGAAAAAAAGAAAAACGGTAAACAATTTACAAATAATCAAATATTTTATTCAAAATCCCACTTTACACTTTCTGAAGACTTCCGCTTGGAAGGTTTCACATTTTCTAGTCTACGTGATTTTACAGGTGGATTGCGTTTTACAGGAGGCTCCGTTTTAATAAAAGCATGTTGATTTTTTATAAAATGTCTAGGAATATTCAGGTCTTCCATTGCTTTTAAAAATATGTCTCTGCCACTAATGTCCGTTTTCCTTCGTGTGGTGAAAATCATATTGAACAGGTCAGCCACATTGGATGAGGGAATGTTTTCATTTTTATACATAAGTTGTCCATTTTGATCCCAGTGTAGTACACTCGGATTTCTTTTTAACAATTCCAACAGAGTTGCTGCCTGTCTTTTCATTGAACCAGGTACAGAATTTAAAATAATGTCGTCATAGGGCTTTTTCTCTTGCTGTATAATTTCTTCTTGCGGTTGTGATGAAGCAGCTGGTTGTACACGCCATGATGAATCCGCTTCTACATTAAGTTGTACAGGTAATGATGAATTATAGTTTTCCATGTTTAGTTTTTTTCTTAAAAGGGCATAATATAGTTTCACTTTGTCGTGCTCACTTTGACGACTATTCAATATTTTCATCATTTCTTTATCAAATTCACTCATTTGCTGTTCCGTTGGCACATGTCTGTTCAAAACCTCTTCTGGGACGAGAGCATACTTCTTTGCAAACTCCATTCAGAATCATGAACGGGATATGAGACTTGTAAGTACCGACAGGGCAGCAGGTAATAAAATATTTAAAAATCCCCCTTTTTGAACAATCAGCTTACGTTTAACATATAATGGGGATTTAGTAGCAAGCTTTCGTAGAGTATTCTTGTGTTTTTTTTAAAGAGGTCTTTTGCTTAGGGGAAAGCGGAATGTTTCCTTTTAATAAATTAAGACTACAGTTGCAGATTAATCGGATACAAGAGTTTGGGAGCTTTTTTAAAAGACTTTTTCGTAATTTGATAGGACAAATTTGTAAAAGTTGCAGGCGATTAAGATCCTTTTTGCATGGTGTCATCTTGCAAACTAAATAAAAATTTCAGAATGTTTCTATTTATACATTTTTCAACTGATACACATATTGTATCTGATTGGGTAATATGTCGGTGCGCAAACGCATTTTTTCATCGGTTTGAGGGCATAAATCAATAAACAAGTATGAATAGGGTTTTTTAGTCGCGTCTTCGTAGACTTCTTGAAAAAATTTTAAATGTCTAGGGAACAATTGCCTTCCCAAATGTGTTATCTGAGACATATCTCTACGATTCTTAAAAAGTACAAGGTAATGTGTGTTCAAGGTTATCTCCCTCATTTGAGAACCTTGGTGAAAAAAGTTTTGTGTTATAAAAATAACACTTATATTTAAATGATGCGAACCTCTCGTAAAAAGTTG
>JAWZYV010003032.1:0-14339 GCA_038373885.1 Cheiracanthium punctorium
ATTTTTTATATTTGGACTCCATATGTTTTTTTAAATACGTGTAATAACTCACCAGAAATTTTAAATGGTTTTATTTTTGGAGAGAAAAACTGTGATCTTGGGACATGAGACTTAGTTAAAAGGCTTTTTTCTTAATCCAATAAGTGTTTGGTTCATTGAAAATTTGCTACAATTATCGGGATATTCTTTTAACTGTTGTTTTATAAGTGTTTTTGGACGTATATACATATTTTCGAATTAAAACGCCGAAAGTGAAGAGAGACCCAGAATTGCGGGACCCAGCCGTGATTTTACCAGAAAGCCGGAGGCTTCTAAAGCTTGACCCATGAAGAAGAATATCTTCTGTGCTTGAATTTATTAGATAGAACCATCTTGTTATATAGTTAATTAATAACTAATATTTTGGAACGAAAGGGAAATATAGCAACGGTACAATATTTTATCGAAAAAGATAAACCGTGGATGGTAAAAGAGACTCTAAAACCATTGTGAATACAAATTATCAAAGGATGATTATTTATAGCATAATTGCATTAGTCTATTCTTACTAAGATAGACAACCGAATTACAAAAAAAGGTGGCTTTATTAAGAAGCAGATGGTAGTCTAAATATTAGATGTAAAGAAATGACACAGAAATTAATTCTCACTAAGCCATTGAGAAATAGTTGAAGAGAGGATACTTTATTTAATACTAACGGGAAAAATTCCATAGCTTTGGAAGAAGAATATAACCTTGAGATCTTTATATTTTAAATGGGTCAGGCTTTAATATAAAAAAAATTCTCATGTGGACAATCCATGACTTCTTTGCACGTGTATTAAATCAAAAATATTTTCAGCGTACTTCATCTAAACTTATTTTGTTTGAAAGAGATAAAATACTGCAGTAATACTAAGGTTTAGAGATTTTTAGCCAAATATTTCCGATATCGCCAAGCTGAGATCTATTTGAAAGATTTGTTTTTGGCACTTAATTTGTCGATATTTCGCCGAAAGCCGACGAGCTTGAGAGAGTTTTGCGAGATTTTGGGAATAGGCAAAGTAGTAAATAACCAAAAACTTTCAATGAATTGAATGTATCCATACACCTTAATGTATTTATAGTCATTTGGGTGACCATGTAGATAAATTACGCAGTCGATTGCAATCAAAAGATGTTACAATGCACAGTTAGATGTTACAATAGTTCTAAATACAAAATTTCAACATTCTACGGTTAAATGTTTTAGAGTAATGCGAAATACGAAATTATTTTTGACGTCAAATTTGACGATATTTCGGCAAAACTTGACAAGGTCGATGACAAATGGCTAAATTTTGGGCATGGACCAAAGAATGACTGACTACAGACATAATGTTTTGAAGATGTTCGTAGACATTAATGTATTGAAATTCTTTTGGGTGGTCCAGTAAATAAACTTTCCAGTATATTGGAACCGAATATAGAGATGCACAACTAGATGCTACAGCAATCTTATGAAATTTCAACATTCTACAACTAATAGTTGAGGATACATGAAAGTTAAATACATACACGCGTACCAAAAGTCGCCTCGCTTGGCAACTTTTAGCGCAATTTTTGAGGGAGGCACGTGACCGTGGTCGGACATTTACCTAACAATATGATAGGATGGTATCGATCTTGAAATGTAAGAATGTCCCTAAAACTGCCATTGACCGAAATGTGTTGGAAATCTTTTGAGTGTTCCTGTAGCAGAACTATAAAGACACTTCTTTTAAAGGAGAAATTCCTTTTTTAACTCTTAGGAGCATTCCTGAGTCGTTTGAAATAGCCCACTACCTTTAAAATATGCTTTAATGAATTTCTGCCCATAAATCGTAATGTATTAAGAACATTTTAGGGGGCCCTGTTGATAAACTATCCTGTCGATTAGGACCAAAAAGGGAGGTGTATAGCTAGATGCTACAACAATCCTAAATGCAAAGTTTCAACATTCTACCACCAATAGTTTTTGAGATATGCTAGTTACATGCGTATGTACGTACTCACGACATTGAAAAACTGGTCAAAATAGACTCGTGGTTGGTCAAAATGGGTTTTATATGAACATGAGTTTTATATGAACGTGCATGCGGGCGTACGATGAGATACATCGAAAAAATTCTTTAAAGTAAGTAGTCAAAATATTTTTTTTCTTCGAAATCTGGCTTCAGAAACTTTTCGCGATCACGTTACTTCCTCATACTCCGTACAAGGAAGAAATTATCTCGTTTGTATCAGAGTTCAATAAATAAAAAATGTAAAAATTTGAAATAGTTTTTAAAAAGCACCTATGTAGATGCTAAATAGAATCATGGTGAATGTTGGTAAATTTGTAGGAAATTCTCAAGTATATGTTATAAATGGGTATAAGGAGTTTTTTTTTTACTAATAGTGATATCCTTGCTCGAGTCATTCACTAACACTTTTATTTATTTAACTTTAATTACAAAGTTAAATATACCCCTGAAAACGTGTTTGTTGTACTTATTCCAATCAATCATGGATTAATAAAATGCAATGATAACACTGAAGAAAACAAATGAAAATGATATTAAAAATATTTTTTTATTAATACCGATTTTTAATATTAAACCAACTCCGATCAGCCATAGAAGTAGACTGAACATATACTCCCTTTAAAAATTGAAATCACTATGCATTTGTCAATGTCATGATACAGTTAAATTATAGTCGAATCGGAACGACTTGTCAGATTTATTTATCACTTGCTTGCTAGGGAAAAGTGAGAAACCGTTAGTTATGCTAGACAATGTGATTTATGTTTGGAAGGAAGCAGGAAATACATATGTGTATTGCATCTTGGATAAGGTACACTTAGGTGATCGGCCAAAGCTACGTTTGTATGATGTATGACATAAATTTGTGGATAGAATCATAAATTTTAAAAATTTTACGCCATCCATTTGTTATATTTGAAATGTGGGTATTTTGTGAATACTATACAAAGGAAAAGAGAATAATAAAAACATTTATGTTAGAATGTAAATGCTTTTATGAATATTATTCCTGCAATTTGAAACCAAGAGAATTAAGAATATCAAAGAATCCAGATTTACGCTAATAGAGATTGGAATAAAAAGTTTCTATAGATATGATCGGTACACTCATTCCGATATGGAGCTAATTATGAATTGGACAGGTTAGGCAATTTTGAGAGCGCATTGCATCATATGTACGTACAGGCTTCGATCGGCATATACTTTGCTAACTTTTTAATTTAGTTTTCCAAAAGAAAAACTCTTTTAAAATGTCTGTTAAATTTAATGTACGTAAAGGAATTTTAATTATTTCAGTTAGAAAATTTAAATTTTTTATAACAAATGGAAATTGTTAACCATCACTACTTATATAATATGATGAGAAAGTAGATCATGATGAATTATTATATATGTTTTAATTATCTTAAGATATTTTCTAACATTTATAGCATTCTGAAAAAACACTCAAAATACTGGTGTTAAACGATAAAGTAATTAAAAAACTTTGTAAAAAACACACATAAGAAGTAAAAGGAAAGAGGATACGCGTTTCGTTCAAAAATTGTTTTGAACTTCTTCAGTCCAAGCCCTTCGTCGTAAAGTTCCCTGTGTTCTTCACGACGAAGGGCTTGGAATGAAGAAGTTCAAAACAATTTTTGAACGAAACGCGTATCCTCTTTCCTTTTACTTCTTATGTGTGTTTTTTACAAAGTTTTTTAATTACTTTATTTATAGCATTCATCAATAACTTTAAATTATTTTATTTTACGAAAATAAAACTATAATCCCGTGTCTTTTATAAAGGTCTAGTGATAACATCGATGGTTTAGCTGTTTGGATATTGAAAGCAAAAGGTCATAACAAGTGGTTTGTAGTTTTTTTGTATATGTAGGAAGTGTTGTCAAAGCCTTTTCACAGCTAGGAAAAGCTGGAGCCGGGCAAGTTGCCCCCAATCATGTGCCATTCGCTTTAAAAATTTTAAATATTGCATTTTCTAAATTATTTGTTCCAGTTTTAAGTCCTTTAATCTGCATTATACAGGATTGTCCCTTTCTCGTCGAAGTTACTTTATTTTATTTCTGGCGTTTGAAAAATAAATCAAATTTAACTTTCTGCACCCGTAATGGAAACATACGGTTTGGCTAATAGTGAAATAAATTATTACTTTAATGTTTATCAACTCTTAAGGCATCTAATCTAAATAAAACAAAGTAGCTTACATGGCAAAAAAATACATTTAAAAAATGCACATTTAAGCAATTCCTTTTGGATAAACCTTTTTATACGTTTAATGAATGTTTTTATTTGTGTTTTATTGAAAAGGCGGAGCTACGCAGTCTAGGTAGGTACCTAATTTCAGTGGCGAAGAAACAGCTTTGTGTACTCAACATATTGTTACGAATTTTCGGGGCAACCCGCTGCTCTGGGGCTTAAAATGGTTTAAAATTCGTATTCTACGCTTCAAATAGATAAATTTTGCTTTTTGTTGCATCAAAATCGGCCAGTTAGAACCGGAGATACGGAGGTTTCGCTTTCCCATATGTTTTTCTATGGGCTTCTAGAAATCTCGAGAAATATAAGTCCTAGAGCTTAGATCTCTTCACTTTTGAGGACTTATTTTTGGCGCCAAATTTGGCGATATTTCGCCAAAAGTCGCCAAGCTTGGCGACTTTTTGGTCATTTGGCGCGATTTTCCCAAAGGGGCCTGGAAGTTGTTTTTCCTGCATTAAAAACGCATAATAACCTAACATTTCTCTTCTATGATGTAATCAAAATTCACGCTTTATGTAGAACCCTCGAGAAATTGACTTTTCTGGAAACCTCTTGTACCTCCTGCGTCGGCTATTTATAGAAGCGGGCATCGCCCCGAAGTCAGTTGCGAGTTGAACATTCAATGTGCGAAGAGCTCTGAGTACGCTTGTTTTGTGTGAACTGATAGTGCTATAGAAGCTGTGTTTTAGCTTGCTTTGTGAAGCTGTTTTTAAAGTGCTGTGTGTAAATTCTTCATTGCTGTGTCTTAAGGGATAGTGTACTATATCCCTTGAATATTTCCATGGAATTTTAGCCTGTAAAAGTGACATATTTTGTGTGAGAAATACAGCATTTGTGAGAGCTTCTGATCCAAGCGGATTGTTAAAAGCACGTTACTGCTAGATTGTGCTTGTGAATTGTGTGCAGCTGATTGTTCTACGAAGTTCTAGAAGAAATAAAGTTTGTGTTCCATCCTGACAAGTGACTTTTTACTTGAACTTTTTACACCAACAGGACTTTAGAACGACGAACCCCAGGAGTAGCAGAGTAATTCCGCAACAATATAATGCGAATGGGTAACATGTCATCTGGGTTGTGACCAGAGCTGAGGCGTCATAGAATAAAATTAAGAAAGAGAAGTAAATGAAATGTATTTAAATGCATTGCGTACCGCGTTGAAATATCTAAGACAAGCGTCACAGACGGAACGCATTGATTGCTGCTAAGAGCCATAGAATATATTTCACCACTTTTTGTAAATAGTGATTTTTGACTCAAAATAAAGTAAAGCAATCTGTCTTAACGGCTCATACTGGAAATTAGCTCCTAGAAGCAGGCGCCTCACTAAAATTCCGGAGTCTTGTCTCAAAGAAATGCTAGCCATGACCTTCGCAGTTAAGGCCTGATGGCTTAAGGATTACGTCAATTTAGTAGGCTGACTAAGGTAAAAAGTTAAAATTTTTAAATTAAGTTTGCTCATCATCATTTTATTAAATTTATCAGTGCTTGAAAACATATCTTCAGAACAAAAGTTACAATTATATATATATAAGTATTAAACATTGGAGCTGCAATCACAATTTCTAAATGCATTTTTAGTGTGATATTTAATCCGTAATTAATAATAAATCAAGATAAATGTAAGAAGTAATAAATTTTATAAACTGATGATAAGCAACCACAATCATAATGTTGCTATACAACTTTTAATTTACGTTTAAAGTGGGCCTGTCAGGATGACTCGTGTTGCAATTTATCCCTGTCGATTCGCAACTGTGAGGTCTTCATCGGCGAGATCGCTACATTCGGTATAGGTTAAATAATGTGTTGACGTAAAGACATCCCAGGTCATTCAGCGACAGCGCTTGAGATAATAGACGCGATTTCGGTAAATGGTTAGAAGTTAAGGGGCACCGGGGCACAAAATTTTATTTTCTTTAATTTATAGCTACTTTATAATGATTTTTTTTCTTAAATATATAACTATGTCAAGATACCTTTCCATATAAAAAACTCTTGAAAAGATTGAAATTTAATTTTTTAAAAATTAAAAAGTTTAAAATTTAAACATATTTTATTTTTGATATAACTGCAGAACCAATTGCTCGATTTGCATATTTCTTTCACTTTTGGACACAGAAAAGATGGCATTTTAATTTGTCTTCGGGATTTTTTAAAATATTGTTTATATATTTTTTAATAAATATAAAAGTTAAAAAATCACTCTTTTTAAAGAGTTTTTTAGCTCTAGGGCATGAATTTTCAAACCTTTTGTCCAAAATCAAAATTCCTGAAGACAAATTATTGAAAATATAATAGAGAAAGTCTGTACAAAATTTCATACCTGTACTATATAGGGAACTTGAGATACATCCTTTTAAAGTTGAAGAATCGCAAAAAAAACTGATTCCGAGATAAATGGACTTAAAGATTTAGGTATACGTAAAAGCTAAGATTTCCACAATTTCTTACTCAATACATTTCGTCTTGATTCATTAATGTAAATTATCAAATATAATGCAAAAAGCACTTTAATAAAAACCAAAATAATATTTAAAAAAATTAAATTAAGCATGTCCCTTTCCTAATGCTGTAGCTGCTTGAACAGCTCTTCTGTTGATATAAATGGAGATTTAGTTGTCTTCGTTGACAGACGTTGTGATGAGAACGTAATAAATTGAAAGTCACAGTTATTGCAGGCTAAAACCAATTCATGTGCCAAGCCATATTTTTTTCCCAAGCATAAATTCAGACTTGAACTTTTACATTTTTCACAACAGCAATTTTGAAGGATATTCTGCAACACTCCCAGACTTAAAATAATGTTGCATGAAAACAAGGAAGCATCAAATTGAGATGGCTCATCACCTTGAACTGCAGGCACACTTATATTATTTTTAAGTTCTTGTGTTCGGCAAAAATCACTTTTACCAGGATCAGAAGTAGTTGATAACACTTTTTGACGCTTAGCTTTCATCAAGTTTGACTTTTTAGCAGTCGATTTTCTTTTTCGTCCCATTGTTATCGTAGATATGAATGCTTATTCAAAACACAAGTTCAAACCGAAACATTAAATTACTAACAATTTGTAAACTATTTACACTAACAAACTTTTGTAAAATAAACAGAAAACTTAACAACATTCACCAACAACTAACTCAACACAAGAACCTAACACAACAAAATAAATAAGGCTTTTAGAAAGATAATACAGCACTGTGGAACCGCTAAAACAAGCATGGATCCTTAGAAATATCTAATAAACAAATATCCACTCACTTTACTTCGAAGAAAGCAGAAGAAAAAAAGATATAGTAAAAATAGAGCGATCAAAACGGTTTGTTTACATTCTGCCGCCCGGAGAGGGCCCTTTAATTCCAGGCAGGTGGCGTGATAAGCACAGCTGTTGCAACGTAAAAGTTGTTATATCTACAGATGTAATCATCGTAGAAGCATGCGGTTTGCAGTATTTGATTCTAAACATTCTGTAGTATTTTTTAAAGCAAAAAAATAAAAATGTGTTTTTTTCGAGATTTTTGTGCCCCGGACCCCCTTAAAACGTGATATAAACTTTAACACACAGAATTTGTTTCATCCATTTCATTGCATATATGTACATATTACTCAAGTTTATTTCATCTGTGAAAGTAAATTTGCATCATGTTGCATGTTCACTTTAAGAAAAGCGTATGTACAAAATTAGATATTCCAAATAGCTCTGCGAAATTATTTCATTTACTTACGAAATACCGATCGATCACTCTAGTCCATATCTCTATTTACACTCATGTCCATAAATTAAGGATAATTCAGAATCACACAGAAATTGATCTCTAAAATAAAAATTTCACCCGTGGAATGATCACACACATCTTGAAGAAGAATATGCAAATTACAGGAAACCACCAGATGGCGTGGATGGTACGTCACAATGACGAGAGTGTAAGAGAGGGGTATATAAGGAATGGTGGCAAAGAAGTAAAATTGTTCACAAGCGCTGTGAAAGCCTTTCAGTGCAAAAACAGCATAGTTATGGCGCAAAGGAGGCATTTGGATGATGTTTTACTTGGCAGAATTATCGGACGACTGGAATATGGACGTACCCAGCTGGAACTATCCGAGGAACTTGGAATCGCCCAGAGTGTCATCTCCAGGCTTTGGCAACGATTCCAAGATGATGGTAATGTGAGTAGACGTTACAGCACAGGTCGCCCCCGAGTTACAACGCCGAATGAGGACCGCTATTTGGCAGTTACTGCCAAAAGAAACAGACGGAGTACAGCATCAGACCTGTCTCGTCAGCTCTCTTCAGCTACCGGTACGACAGTTTCAAGGCAGACCGTGTACAGACGCTTAGGGCACATTGGTCTATATGCTCGTAGGCCTGTCAGATGCGTTCCACTTACCGCAACTCACTGTCGCCTGCGATTAACCTGGAGTAGAGAGCATGCATTGTGGACACCGCAACAGTGGTCTTGTGTGATGTTTTCCAGGTTTAGTTTGGAGTCTGATTCTCGCCGGACATTCATCTGGAGAGCGCCAGGTACCCGTTACCACCAAGAGAACACCATTGAAAGACACCGTTACGGTGTTGCAGGATGGCTCGTTTGGGGAGGAATTATTCTTGGTTCCAGAACTGACCTGCATGTTCAGAGTGTAACGATGACAGGCCACATCTATCGGGATGTCATTCTGGAACAACATGTACGTTTGTTTCGGGCGCCATGGGTGCTGAATTTGTGTTTATGGATGACAACGCCCGTTCTCACCGTGCAAACATTGTAGACGAATGCCTTCAATCGGAGGATATCACCCGTATGCATTGGCCAGCATACTCACCGGACTTGAATCCAATAGAGCATGTGTGGGATATGCGTGGCCGACGAATTGCAGCCCGTCAACCCCCTCCCACCTGTCTACCGGAACTTCGGAGTGCATTGCTTGATGAGTGGTGTAATATTCCCCAAGATCAGATTGATCATTTGATACTCAGCATGCCTAGGCGTTGTCAGGCCTGTATTGCATCCTCCGGGAGACATACTCCGTATTAACTATCCTACTAACCATGTTATACTGTTTTTTGTAAATAGGTTCTTTTTTGAAATTTGGTCAAGGGAGTAAAACTTGCAATTTTTATTAATTATGTCAAACATATAGCATCTTTTTTGCTCGTTACTTTTTGTTTAATAAATAGACTTTACAAATAAGTCAAATTTGTTTTGCTTCTTTCTCTTTCTTTGCCTGAACTTCATTATCCTTAATTTATGGACATGAGTGTAAAAAAGTGCTTTTGTAGAAAGAGATTACATGTAATACATAGTTATAGCAGCTGGGATAAAGAGAACCTTGAAAAACCCATTACTGCATTCCTGGAGCACGGCGGAACTAATATAGGGAAGGGATATGAAAATAATGGAACTTTTTGACGTTCTATATTTCTAGATCAAATGCAATTACGAGCGAAGAAAGATGGTTCATATACGCGGAGTTTTGAAGAACTTATGACCTAAGATGAGTAAGGGGGCAGAAAAATTCACGAATTTCATCGAATGACGTACATTTCAAAGCTTTTTTTGCGGTGAAATTTGCGCATGAATGTAACAGTTCTGAATTCAATGGGGACTCTGTAGAAAATAATGTTTCCAATGAGCTTTAGTATACACTCAGAAGGCTAATGGTACGTGGCATCCTTTGTGTATTTGTAGAAAAATTTAACACAGATTTTCTTTTCTTGGAATGAAAATATAGGAATCATTTAAATGAGAAAACATATAAATCAATTTTATCTTATTGGTAAACTTACAAATTTTCTAAAAATATTATACTAATATGAATTTTTTTTCTGTATGTATGTTCACCTATACGTTTTTGATCACGTGGGTTGATATCGATAATTTTTTTGAAAGCGAGCGCATTGTGAAGGGTCCCACATAAATATCGTCAAGTTTGAATGATATTTTCGTTCAGAAAATTAGTATTAGAAAAAAGAAACGGTTTTTCAAACCATTGCTTAAAGGGTTGCGATTAAAAAAGTGTAGTTGTAAATCTAAAGTTGTCAAGAATGGACAAGTGAATGGACACTTTTCACTTTAATCGCCAAGTTTGAAGTAAAAAAAATTAAGTTCCTAAAACTGCATAATGTGTTGCAATATTTCCTGTATTTGGTGAAAAATTGCCAAACCATACTGTTTTACAGGGGATTAATATTATTAGAAAATCTATCAAACGTATGTATTTTGAGCATTTTCTATATGGTTGACAGTAACTGCGGTTGTGCATTTGTCGAAAATCGCCAAGGTTAACTACTTTTTTCGATATATCGGCAACTTTGGCCGCTAGAAAATAAGTTTTCACAACTGATCCCAGCTGAGCGAGGAATTATTAAACTGTGCCATTTTACAATGGGAATACTTTTTTTTTCATTATGGTAAAATAATCTGAAATCGTCTTCTTTCTTTCTTTTTTTTTAATTATGCATATATATTAGAACACAAAATATGATATACGTAGCTATTACAGCACAAAATATAATATAAAAAATGCTGAACAATTGTTTTTTTTAATAAGATTCCAACACTTTTTATATAATAATCTTTTATAGGATACTTATGGACTGAAGGAAAATTAAGATGGCTATTGAAATAAATTACAAAAATTTGTACAGTTCAAATGAAATTCTATTCGAAATTCAAAGTAATAAAAATTATCTCCTTCCACTCGGAATACATACCTGTCGTACGTTAATTATACCAGTCACATTCATACAGTTCGTTTCAACCGTTTTAGTCGCAATTTGAAACGTTTTTCATTTGCATGTAACACGTTTTTCATTTGCGTTTTTCATTTGCATGCTAGCATATGTATTTTTATGCATATGTTAGCTTTACTTTCTGCCGAATCCATTTACATTGGACTCCCTGGACACTCCCTTGGTTGTTTTCTTTCTGTTGTTCACTTTGGGTTTTTGTTAATAAGCTTTTGTTAATAAGCATGGCATTACAGTGTTTTGGGGGAGACTAAAATAATCAACAGAGTTGCTTCATGTGACATAGCAGAAATGTTTATTAGAAAACACTGATTACGCTTATTAAAATGTTCAATTTATTGACTGAGAAAATGTTAGAGCAGATTTTTTTTTCCAAGATAAAACATAAAATCGACTGTGTGAAAACAAAAAATTGATGTTAAACAAACCTTCGCATCTCAAACTCAACAACTTTTGGTCATGGAACAAGCCTATTAGAACGTTCAATTTTCTGTTTTAAAAATGTTAATTGTCTAGACTTTTTCAACATATACGAAACATCATGCCCCGCATTCTGTACAAAATACTTCTTTACAATACCGTTTTGAGAGAGCATTACATTCACTTAGTTCAGAACCTTTTCTATTTCTATTTCAAACATTGCTGTTTACAAATAACAGTTCTGATAGGCTTGTTTAAAATTTCTGGTGAGTGATACAAATTTTAGAAAATATCTTAAGATAAAAATTAAACTACCTTTCTGATAAAAAATTATTTATTATGATCTATTTCTGTATCATATTATATAATTAGTGATAGTTCAAATTTCCTATTTGTCGTAACGGTTGTATTCCGTACATAATGACGAATATAGTCGACAATGTGAAAAAATATCGAACTCAAAACATTGATGTTAAACACCGACGTCACATAAACATAGGCTTCAATCACCACCTCCTCGATATAGAAAGCCTAACATAAACTTTTACATCATCAGTATGTCCTCTGAAATGACGTCATCACACATTTATCTTCTCAAACTAAAACTACTCAAAGTTTGAGGTGAGTTTACTTCCGCATAAAACATTTCAATGATTTAAGATAGAAAATTTAATTTTACGACAAATAGGAAATTTTAACTCTCAGTAATTATATAATATGACTAGCTGAAGTACAAGTCGTTGACGGGTTACTACTGAACGCAAATTTCCAAAAGCAAGAACTTTCGTCAGCATTGTAGGAGTACACAGAATGGATGTAGTATGTTGCCAAAGTAAAGAAAGCGAAGTTATAATTTTTATGTATTTTTAAAATATTGCAGGTTAGAAAGTAACTAAGTAATATCATTTCATTCACGTTAGTCGTAATTATGTGATGCGCGAGCGAATATTTAAGCCTATTGAAAAAATTTTCGCAAAATCTCAAAATCTAATGCATATTTTTGAAAAATTGGAAGCCTAGAATTTAAGTTAAGTGACAAATTATCATGTCACCAAATTTCGTTTCATTCCCTGCAGTCTTTATTTCGTGATGCTGGAACAAAATATCAGCATTTTTTCGATTTTCACAAAATCTCAAAAAATTTAAAAATTCAACACCTATAAATTAAGATTAGCAACTACCTATCATATCACCAAATTTCGTATCAGTCGTAGTAGTCGTTATTACGTGATGCTTGAAGAAATATAAACGTATTTTGAGAGAATTTTCTCAAAATCTCAAAATCTAATGAAAATGTTTAAAGAATTGGGCACCTATAGTTTATGTTGAGCAACCATCTATCATGTGACCAAATTTCATATCATTCGCTTTAGTCGTTATTACGTAATGCGTGAACAAAGATTCACTCAGTTTAAAAAAATTTTCGCAAAATCTCGAAATCTGATCGATTTTTTTTTATTAGATGCTTATAGTTTAAGGTGAGTGACCACCTATCATTTCACCAAATATCATTTTTTCGCCTTTGCAGTTAATACGTGATGTGCGAACACAAATTTACGCAGTTTGAAACGATTTTCGCAAAATCTCAAAATCCAATCAACATTTTTTTTAAATTTTGACGCTCATGTTTTAAGTTGGGAGACCACCAATCATGACACCAAATTTCATTTCAATCGCTTCAGTCGTTTTTACGTGGTGCTCGAACACGAATTTACGCAGCCTAAAACGATTTTCGCAAAATCTCAAAATGTAATCAAGATTTTTTTAAAATTGGTGCCTATGTTTTAAGTTGAGTGACCACCAATCCCGATACCCAATTTCATTTCAATTGCTTCTGTGGTTTACGCAGTTTCAAAGGATTTTCACAAAATCTCAAAATCCAATCAAGATTTTTTTTTAAAAATCAACGCCTATGTTTTAAGTTGAGTGACCAGCTATCATGACACAAAATTTCATATCATCCGCTTTTGTATCATCCTTCAGTCGTTTTTACGTGATGCTTGAACAAAAAAAAGCGTCACGGACAGAATGACAGAACGACAGACAAACTGTTTTTGAGGGTCGTACCGGATTCCCAGGTGCTTAAAACGGATAGAAATCAGAAAATTTTTGAATTCCAAGAAATGTACAGACAAAGGTCTAGTTTTATTTATATAGATATAGAAATAGATCATAATAAAGAATTTTTTATCTGAAAGGGATTTTAATTTTTATCTAAAAAAAATATTTTTTTAATTTGTATCGCCTACCAGAAATTTTAAACAGTTTTATTTTATGAAAAAAAACTGTAACGGCCATAAAATTTTGCTCTTGGGCTATATATCCAAGAGGTGGTGCTTCAATAGACGGATGCTTAAAACTTCGATAATGCATCCCTATTTTATCGGAAGATTCCCTATTCTCATCTTTATTTTCTCTTACAGTTTTCCATCACTTTTGTTTCAGGTTAAACATTTGCACTTGCTAAGTAAAAATTAGTGATGGAAAATCTTCCGATAAAATCTGAAGAATTGGTAGCTGTGTAGAAGTGCTAAAATTTTCTTATTCAAGAAAATCGTAAAAAAATAAGTGTACAATACATGCGTTCATTTTAAGGTTTTAGATGTTTCGATTAAAAAATTTTCGTGCATATGAATTGCAATCCTCTACCATTTCTGGTGCATAACTTTGAACTCTCCAGCCTAGAAATATCACGGGAGCGATAAGGAAGGCGGTTAACGTTACTTCCCGTTTTGGTAAGTAGTTTGGTGCAAAAGCCATCAATTTTTTTATCGTGTAAGGAACTATCTGATGTCAGATTGAAAGTTCATTGCCAATGATTAAATTAGCTTGGCAATGACATTATAGGTACTAGAGAGGTACCGGTAGAGAGTTCCCACTGTTTCATGAGACTAAGT